>JAQZBX010055374.1:0-18433 GCA_029593785.1 Cabassous unicinctus | reverse complement strand
TTTTATTGTCTGTCTTATCCTTTAGTTTACCATTGCTAAAAATCTTCATTGCTAAACTCTTCTCCAAACCTCTCACCCTTGTTTTTCCTTTCAGGCTGCAGCACTCCCTTTAGTATCTCTTGCAAACCTGGTCTTTTGGTAACATATTCTCTCAGTTTTTGTTTGTCTGTGAAGACTTTAATCTCACCCTCAATTTTGAAGGACAACTTTGCCGAATACAGAATTCTTGGCTTGCAGTTTTTCTTTCAGTACCTTAAATACAACATACCATTTTCTTCTTTCTCTGTGGTTTCTGGTGAGAGGTCAGCACTTAATCTCATCAAATTTCCCGTGTATGTGATGCTTTGCTTTTTTCGTGCTTCTTTCAGAATCCTCTCTTTATCTCTGATATTTGTCATTCTGAATAGTAGGTGACTCTGGCTAGGTCTATTCAGATTTATTCTGTTTGGGGTGTGTTGTCCTTCTTCATATTGATTTTTATATCCTTCGTATAGTTTGGGAAGTTTTTGGTCATTATTTCCTGAAATATTATTTCTGCCTCTTTTCCATTCTCTTTTCCTTCTGGGACATCAATAATGCAAATGTTCATGTGTTTCACATTGCCATTCAATTTCCTGAGACTCTGTTCCATTTTTCCCATTCTCTTCCTTTCTGTTCTCCTGTCTTTACCAGTTCAAATGTTCTGTCTTGAAATAAATAATTCTGTCCTCAAGCAATTCAAATCTGCTTTTATGTGCTTCTAATATATTTTTAATCTCATCCATTTTGTCTTCCATTCCCATAAAGTCTGCTATTTTTCTTTGCAGGCTTTCAAATTGTTCTTTATGCTTTCCCAGTGTCTTCTTAATATCCTTTATTTCTTTAGTCATTTTTTCTTTAAATTCCTTGAAGTGATTTCAGAGAGCTGTGTGATTATCACTACCTAATTGCATTACATCCTGTATCTCTTCAGGATATTTGGTTTGTTCTTTTGGCTAGGTCATCTCTTCCTGTTTCCCAGTATGGCTTCTAATTTTTTGCTGATATCTAGGCATCTGAATATGTTGGTGAATTTACACTGATAACTTTCTCTTCTCTATTGTTTTTTTAAATAGCTCTTATTTGATATTTGGTTCAATTATTCTCTTTAAAACTGTCCAGCTTAAATTTTCATAATTGAGCTAGGGAATCCCTAGTGGGGTGCAGATTTTCTCCAGGGGTTGGATACAGAGTGCAGTTTTTGTCCATGCAATTTCCAGGCCCACCAGGAGATGACACTAGTCAGCACACCTTTCCATTGTGGTGTTTCAATCTTGGCTTTCCTGTGTTCCTGTGCTGAATGTCCAGATCAAAGTTTCAAAGTGGGTTCCACTGGCCAAATTCACTGAAGAAAAACACCTTGACTGTCCCTCCCTTTTCTCTCGAAACAGCTAAGAGGGAGGAAGATGTCTGCTCCCCTCTCAGTTGGCTGCCGTGAGCCAGATGTTTTACCCCAGCATATTATCTTGGGGGTGGCGGGAGGGGAGCCCTTCCCCAATTCCACAGGGATTCGTAATGCACATTGGTCATTTTGGCTTCATCATCTCTCTGTCTCTCACCCTCCTGGGAGTTATGTAGCACTGTCTTATTCTGCTGAAACCTAAGCAGGTCTCTTAGAGAGCTTTTGGGCTCTTTCTCTGCTGTTTTTGTTAGAGCATTTAGCTCTGCCTCTTAGTATGTTGCCATCTTCTCACAATCCCCAAGTAACTATTTAATTCTCTGTTTTCAGTTCTTGTAAGTATATAAATAGGAGTGTAATTACCAGGCCATATGGCCATTCCCAATTAAACTTTGTGAGGGCCAACCTAATTGTTTACTACTGTGGGTGTTATATTTTATATTTCCACAATCAATGCAAAAGATTTCAAATTTCTCCACATCCTTGCCAACATTTATCATTATTTTTAAATAACAATATGAGTGGTTGTGAAGTGTTATCTCATTGTGGCTTTGATTTGCATTCTATGAATATTAATGACATTGAGCATCTTTCCACCTGCTTTTTAGCCATTAATATATCTTATTTGGAGAAATTCCTATTCAAGTCTTTTGTGCACTAGGTAATTGGGTTGTCACTTTGTTGTTTAGATTTGATATTATCAATAATAACCCCTTATCAGATATTTACTTTGCAACTATTATCTGCTTTCTGCAAGTTGTCTTTTCACTTACTTCATAATACCTTTTGATGCACAAAATCCATTAATCTGGTGAATTTCAAATTAACTTTTGTTGCTGCTGTGGCTGATGCTTTTGGTGTCATATTGAAGGACCCTTGCCAAATCCAAGGTCATGAACATTAAGAATATGTTATCTTCTGTTCTTTTTTGTGGTATATGAAATTATATATAGTTCAAATATACATTTTGATTCAATTTTTGCATATTATTTGAGGTAGAGACCCAATGGTACTTATTTGCATGAAGAAATACAATTTTTCCAACAACACACACTGAACAGAATACTCATACTCCATTAAGTGGCCTTGTCACCCTCATCAAAAATCAGGTGAGCGTAGATGTGTGGGTTCATTACTGGACTTTGAATTCTATCCCAATATTCTATATTTACTTTTATGCCAGTACCATACTGTTTTGAAAATGCAGTCTTTTACTAATTTTGGAAAAAAATGATTATTCAAGGAATGTAGCTGTTTCATATAAATTTGATGATTGAGTTTTCCACTTCTGTAAAAAAGATTGTGAGAATTTTTATCTGGATTTTATTGAATCTAAGGATTTCATGGAATCTAAGGATTTCTTTGGGTGGCATTAATATATTAAAATCATTAAATCTTCCAATCAAAAACAGAGGATTTCTTCAGCTTATTTGGGTCTTCTATGATTTCTTTCAGCAATATTTTATAGTTTTTGGTGTGCACAACTTTCTCTTCTTTAGTTAAATGATTTCCTAGATATAATATTCTTTAAGATACTATAGTAGAATATAACATAAGTGGGATGGTGGCAGTTTGGGAGTGTACAGGGGTGAGGATAGTGCAACAATGTGAATGGAGTTGATGTTGCTGGAGTGTGAGAGGGATTTGGGGGTGGGGTGGAAAATCCATGGAGCTGGGGGCAAATGAAGGAACATGTGAATGTGTCTGTGTATACTCTGGCGAGGCCAAGGACTGTGATTGAGAATACAATGTCAGCAATGTTCTTTTGGCACCTATGGTAGCAAAGTGTCACTTGTGCAGGGGGTTGGTTGTGAGGGGATGTTTGGGGAGGGGTGCATGTAGGGCATGCTGCTATGAAAAATTAATGTATTCATGTTGTCTTAGGGTGTTATCTCTTTGTGTGGAGACCCACACAATATCCAACAAAATATTAAACTCCCATTCTTGAGAATCCTGCTACTTTCTTAAATACAGTGTCAAAAATCTCTGGAGTATATAGGCTGTACCTAATAAAAGAAAATAAACCAATAGGCTAAGTCCTCAATATTAATACTCTTACTTATGAACCTTATTTTTAAAAAATTGAAACTTAGGCTAATAGCAACTAATGCCTAAGAATTACCTCATCAAAACCTCCTTGTTTATCAAATGTGGCCTCTCTCTAAGCCAAACTCAGCAAATAAACTTAGTACATTGCCCCCAGTGGGGGAGATGACTCCCAGGGATGAGCCTCCTTAACACCATGGGATTACTACAAAGCACTAACTAGTGATGCATTTGTAAAATACCTTGACTGAAAGGGGAATACATAAATACAAAAGATTTTTATCGCTAAGAGATTTCAAAGTGAGTTGGAAGGTCATTCCAGATGTTATGCTTATGCACATATCAGGCAAACCTCACTAACTGCCACAGTAAATAAATTTTCAAACAAACATATTTTTGAGGGCTCTAGAAATGTCCAGAAAATATAGGGAAGGCACAGAACCTCATGAATTCAACACCATGTCAGTGGGCCTTATCCTGTAATATATGATAATCTGTCTCCAAATTTAACTGTTAAACTGGTAATTTCCCTACTCGTTAATCTTCTGCGTGTTTTATTTGAAATTATAGTTGACACTATTCTCATTAAATATATGCCACAGAGAATTAAGTCTTCAGTTTGTTCATATGCTGCTTGACCCTGAATATCAGCAGCATTGTGGCCAACACCTACTCTCTAGTTCATTAGCCTTTCCCAGGACAATCAACAAAATGATTATGATGTGCAACTCCCATACCAAAAGACAAAGGGTATCTACAACTGCCAGCAAAACAGTTCCTTCCATCTTCCCCATAAAATCTAAGCCCTCTCCAAATCTGAAGCAGGGTGAGCATCATCATCCCAAATGCCTCAAAATTGAGGAATGAACAAATGTAAAATGGGAATGCAACCACTGACCAAAGTAGACATCATTATTATATTTATGGAAGAACTTGTAACTTTGATATAAAGATAGTGGTTACCAGATGTTCTGAGGGGATGGGGAGGGAAGAATCGTGGAACACACGCCATTTTTAGGGCATTGGAATTGTTGTCCATGATATTGCAATGGCAGGTGCAGGTCATTATACATTTTGTCAAAACCTATAAAATTGTACTGTGAAACATGTAAACCCAAATGTAAACTATAGACTTGGCTAGTAGCAATTCTTCAATATTCATTCATCAATTGTAATAAATAAACCATACTAATATAAGATATTATTAATAGTGGAAAATGTGGGAGGGATAGAGGATGAGTTATATGGGAATCCCCTATATTTTCAAAGTAACTTTACAGTAATTTAAACTTCTCTAAAAATAAACTTTAGCAAATATATAATTTCATATATATATATATATATATATATATAAAATTGCTATCATAAATGAATTTATTATTTGAAGTCCCTTTTAGATACTTAATTTTTGTGTTTGGTAGATTGAGTTATGTACTATAACATAAACATATCCTTAATCTTAATAAGAATTCCTGAATGTGAACCCATTATAAATAGGACTTCTTGAAGGTGTTATTTTTTTGTAACATATGGTCCCACATAAATGAGGGTGGGTATTTTCTGGAGGCCATGTAAAGAGAACCTGGAACTCTCAGACACCAGAAAAGTGATGAAGTTAGCATATGACTGGAGGCAGAAATAGAAGACTAGGAAATACCAAGTGTTTTGGCATCAGCAGCAGAACACTGCAGACTCTAAGAGAAAGCAACTTTTCTGAAATTTTGATTTTGGGTTTTTTCTAACCTCAAAATACTTTGAGGCAATAATTTCCTGTTATTTAAGACAACCCATTATGTGGTATTGGTCATAGTTGCCTGGCAAACTAAGACCCTGGTCTATAAAAACACCACTCATTTTTGCATGAGAAACTTGTACTCTGCAAATTTGCTAAATATTAGTTCTAGTTCCTTTCTTGTAGACTCTGGGATTTTCTATATCATGGATCATGCCAGCTACAAAAAGGGATAGGTTTTTATTCATTTATTTTTATTTATTTTTTACTTACTTTCAAATATGAATGTATTTTATTCATTGTCTTACTAAATCTTCTGGCTAGAAATTCCAAAAAATGATTTAATTTGATGGTGAAAAAGGGCATCATCATCTTGTACCTGAACTTATGGGGAAATTTATCAATCTTTTTCTTTGTTCTATTAATATAGTGTATTACCTTAAATGATTTTCTTTTGTTAAGTCACCTCTGAATTCATGGGATAAATTCCACTTGATCATGATATATATTCTTTTAATATGCTATTAAAGTTGTTTTGTTATTATTTAGTTTAGAACTTTTATATCTATATTAATAAGGGTATTGTTGTGTAATTTCATTACCCTGTTGTACCTATATTTGGTTTTGATATAAGGTAACATTGGATTCTAGGAATGCGTTAGGAAAAATTTCTCTCTCCTCAATTCTTTGGAAAAAAATTGAGACTGTTTGGTGTTTAATTCTTCATTAAATGCTTGGTTGAATTCATCAGTGAAACCAATTGGTACTGAATCTTCTTTTTCTACTGATTCAATGGCTTTACACTTTAAAGACATGTTGATTTATTTATTTTTTCTTGAATCTGTTTAGGTAATTTGTGCATTTATAAGAATTTTTCCATTTCATTTGGACATGATTATGTATAATTGTACATTGAATTACTTTATAATCATTTCCACTTCTGTAAAGCCAGTCATGTCTCTCCTTTTCTGATTTAGCAATTAATTTTATGCATTTGTATTTTAAATAAATCTATGAAATAAAAAGTGGCATTACAAAGCAAACATACAACATTAATAAATATAAGAGATAATATGTAATATATAACATAGACATATGCTTAAGAACAACACCTTAATAAAACTAAAATTAGCTCTGGTATAATATTTAACCATGTAATTACCTTTATCAGAGATATTTATTTCTTCACAGGGCTTCAACTCACTGCATACTGTTCATTCTTTTCAAAATTACAGGGTCACTTTTGCATTTCTTATAGGGTTATGTAGAGGTAATGAACTTTCACCGATTTTGTTTATCTGGGAATGACTTAATTTCATCCTAATTTTCGAAATGCAGTTTTCTGTATATTGAATTCTAGGTTGATTTTTTTTTCATCCTTCAGTACTTTAAATATATTATCCCTTTAAATATATTATACCTTCTGGCTTACATCATTGCTGCCACTCACTGCTTCCTTTTTCCCAGATCCTTGCAACTTCTATTGTACTTTCTGTCTCCATGGATTTGTCTAGTGTGTAGAGTTCATATAAATGAAATCATACAATATGTGGTCTTTTGTGACTGATATCTTTCATGTATCATGAGATTTTCACAGTAAATACATAGTGTAGTATAAATCAGTACTTGAATTTTCTTCATTGCTGAATACACATGTTGCTTTTGCATTCTTGAAAAAACACAGGGGAATTCATAAAAAATACACTGACTTACATGTTATTAAAAAAAGTTGTTTGTGCCGAGATGGTGGCAGTTCAAAGAATGAAGCTAGCGCTCCACAAAGAGACAGGAAAATGAGGGATGATATAAGCGGTTTCAGAAGGAGGACATTCCATAGGGTATGAGAACAGAGCTTCTGCTAGGGTCATGTGAAACATACATATTGTGACTGGTGATGTCTTCACTATGCTCATAAGAAGGACGTTTACCGAGGATGTTTACTGCTTTGGGAAGATTATAGTTTATGATATCATATATACATTCTTTCCCCTCTGGGAAGAGTTGTTAATCTTTAACTTATGTCTAGGTCATACAGGTGACCACATGTTGAGGACTTAGGGGACAGCCCTGGGTTCTCATATTCCACTCACAAATAGCAGCCTACATTGACCATAGGATGAGCATTGCATCCACAGTTCGCAGAATGTTAAGGGAATGATCAGGAATATATGCACAACATTGAACATTAATGAGGGCACAGGTCCCACCTTGTGATGTAGTTAGAATATCAAAATCCATCCTATTTTGTAAAACTGCCTTTCGTAGCTAGGTAGTTTGTTTAGTTAGGAAATTGCTACTTTTGAGTCATAAAGGGCTTGAGAAATTTGATTGGCTAAAATCTTTATGTGTTTTTCAGTGACAATTGCAATTTTACCTGGCACAAAAATGGCCAATGGGTAGAAGCACCAGGGGGCACACTTTACTCCATATTAAAATTACACAACTAATGGGGTAACCACCCTGCACCACCAATTACCTCTTGTCATTTAGTGCAGACAGAGGTGATGTGATCTAGGGTAACAGACTCAGCTGTTAACCATCCTAAACCATTATATACCAAGTCCTAATAAAGGTCTGGACTTATTCTCCTGTTCCCTTACAAAGGAAAAATATAATTATGAGTCTCACTGAAAGATGGCATCTGAATTTCAGCCTTAAATAAGACGGTCTTGTTCCAAACTTATCAATGGATGATAGTCTACCATGCCAGCAAGGTATCCCATGCTCTCCCAATTTGCAGGAGTCAAAATGCAAGGAAGGCCTGTAGTGCCCAAAGATAGTAAGTCTGTGCAAACCCAACACTGGGCTCGATTGTGGACATGGGTTACTGCTGAGGCCCACTGTAAAAAGTATTGTCTAGGGTGCTATCTGCAAAAAGAAGGATGTTTATGGGGAACAATCAGAGGCACACCATGCTGGTCTAATAGTATACAAGCACCTTTTCCATTACTAGCTAACAAAGTATCAGGTAAGAGAGTCCTATGAAGAGGTTTCCAATATCATATATTTTCCCCATTTAAATTCTCTGAATTTTCTATGGTGACCCCAAAAACTAGTTTAGGCATAAGGAAAGTCCAAATAGACACACATAGGGTGCCAACTATTTGCTCTCCTGATAAGATGCTTTTCTTTTTTTTATTTTTATTTTTTGAAAGATACTTAGATTACATAAATGTTACACAAAAATTATATGGATTCCCATATGCCCCACGTCCCCCACTTCCATGTCCCCCAGCCTACCACATAAACATCTTTCATTGTTGTGCCACATAACCTGCAATGGATATACACATCCTGGGGCTTTGCAACTAAGCATGGACCATAGTTCACATTGTAGATCATACTCTTTCCCACACAGTTCTGCATGTTATTTCCTGATGTAAATGGCCTATATTTGTCATTGCAAGGTCACTCAGGATAATTCCCAAGTCCCAAAAAGCCCCTGTATTGCAAATGATTATCCCACTCCCTGCCCCCAAAGTGTCCAGTGGCCACTGGCTCCACATTAATGTAATTTCTTCCATTACTTGAATCACAATATGTCTATAACAAAATACCAGTAAGCCCACTCTAGTCCATAGCTCTCCCCGCAATCCTGAGGAGTTTGGGATGGTGATGTTCACTCCACCTCCTAGTGAAAGGGGGCTTATATCCCATGGATAAAATGGATGGAATTATCCTGCCTGCAGCTGCAGACTCTCTCCATTCCTTAAGATGGCCGTTGTCCATCATCATCTTCCCACCAAGTGTCCTGGGTGAGTCCATTGAGCTGCAGTGTAGGAGTTGCAGGTGCACTGAGATTCCTGGCCTAGCTGGCACATGGGCAGGCCCGAGACTCCAGTCTCGAAGTACACCTACAAACTACATCACCAATATAGGTTTGAATAGAAGGGACTTCTGGACCTTGTGCAGGGCGGACATATTTGAGTCCAACTCTGTTATTCTCAAGAACACAGATTCCAAAGTAGGGCCCACTGGTAAGGTGCCAAACTCTGGATCTATCTACCCTAATATAGGACCAGGGTGTCTCCAGAGCCCTCTATTTGGGGCGATATCCACATTGGAAGCCTATGAGGTCCTACTGAGTTGTGCATAAGCGTTACCTCTAGGATGAACTCCTGACTCACTTTGAAGTCTCTTAGACACATGAACTCATTTGTCTTTACCTTTTCCCCCTTTTATTCAAGGTCTTTTTCCAGTCGTATTGCCAGTTGGCAATAGGTAGTAATCCTTCGTTGCCAGGGAGGCTCATCCTCAGAAGTCATGTTCCATGCTGGGAGGAAGGTAATGCATTCTATGTTGAGTTAGGCTTAGAGAGACACCGCATTTGAGCAACAAGGATGCTCTCAGGAGGAAACCCTTAGGCACCCCATAACAATAGGCAAAGTTTCAGTTTCAAGAGCAAAACCTCGTAGGCTAGTCATCAATGACAAGAGCCTATCAGTGGATCATCCTCCTTAGCCAGACACTGCCACTGCACTTGGTGAACTATTGCTGCTCCTTTGGAGAATGTGGCAGAGCTGTCCAGGCTGGGAATTCAGTATTCTCTCATTTATTGAGTGATTCTCCACCCACTGTGACCATGCCCCATGAGCATTTAAACAATTTTATATACCTTTTATGTACGTTCAGGTGAACTTCCTCCCATGAAACCCCCATCCCTGACCCTCCCCCACCAATGATCTTCTCCCACCCCAGTTGTAACCGTTCTGTGATCCAAAGCTTCTTTAAAAGATGAAGCCCTAGCAATAGCCAAATACAATAAATAGGAAAATGAGATAATAATGATAAGTTGAAATGTAAGCGATAAAATTCTTGAAAACTTAAAAAAATGAAAAATTAAATTAAATTAAAGAATTGGGATATTCAAAAAATGGGAAAAAGAAATTGAAAAAAAATTTTTTTGACAGTTTGCCTTTTATCACTGCAATTTCAGGTGTCTAGTCTGTACCATGGCACCTTTCCCCTCTCACTCCCCATTGTCTCACTATGTTTCACTTAATTTTCAAAGAAGTTTTAAGTCACAGCAAAGTTACACACAGAATACAAGAAACTCTCATATACTCAAATTCCTCCCCTTTTCCTCACCCCATATTAAAACCTTTTTGTATGTGGATGGTAGCATTGTTATAACTGTTATACAGATAGTGAAACATAGCTACTAAACATTGTCAATGATTTACAGTATGGCTTACATTTTAGTCCATACCATTTTATGCATTTTGATGATATTAACCATGTCCTGTGTCCATCACTGTAAGGTAATAAAGAACATTACCACTGACCACTAAATACCCCCTGTTTGATCTATTCTGTTCCTCCCTCCCCATCCCCCTGGGGCCCATGAAGACCCCCTGACTTGACTCATTGGATGACAAGATTCATAGTTATATGCAACAAGAGGTCTTGACAAACTGGTTTATCCTTCCCTATATGGAAACACCCTTGCTCATAAGAGACGCTCACCTGTCCGTTTCTGGACAAATCGGTCCTGCCAAAGATGCAAGTCCATCTCCTTCCTGCTCATTGTGTGTGTCTCCACCCACTGATACAGCACATTAACAGGATGAACATTTATACACTTCCTAGAATCCTGCTCCAGATGTGCCCAGTCGCGAATGCACCCCCAAACAACACCCTAAACCAGTGACACTTCCTTGTCATATTGCCATAAGAGCTTTCCCACCTCTGCACGTTCAACCTCATACACACAAATCTCAAGTGTTCACCTGGTCCCTCTCCCATCTCTCCCCTCAGTATCCTGGGTAATCTAACCCACTATTCCCAATCTATCCACCTGTCAGCCCTGCACCACCAAAAACAATAACATCACTACCCACTTGTCCTATCCCTTCAATGTGCAACTACACTCTATCACTTTACCATAGATTGTGTCCATATGGGTGATGGCTCACAACTTTCTACACTCACCTGTCAGCTTTCAGGGAGCTAATAGGGAGGCCTTTGTATGACATTATCCAGGACTTCTTTTGAGTCTTGGACCTTCAAGCTAACTTTGTAACCAAGATCTTTGGCAGGCTTTATTCTAACCAGCTGCCTTTCCTGTTTCCTTACGTGCCTTAACTCCCCTCTTCAGAGAGTTTACACTCTTATTCTTAAGAGGGAGCTGAAGGGTGATGATCATTCTTCTGTAGCTGCTTCCTGGTGGTTAAGAGCAGTAGTCCCTGACAGATCAGGTATGAAACACTGAGGATGAAAGAAGTTGGGTCTGGCAACATGGTTGGGACTGGATGAAATCCCAGCATGAATATCTTCTTCTGGAAGGTATTGAATCTGGAAGAAATAAACTTAGAATCTTGAAGATACAGTTAACTCTATGGAAAGATTGTGGTAGACCTGCTGGGTTTGTTACAAACTGCTACCTCCCAGTTCCCACAGAGTAGTTTTGCCTAGGACAGCTAGGAGAAGTATGAGGATAAGCACTGACCTAGACATAAACTCACAAAGACAATATAGAAAACAAAAAGATAAGCATATGGCAAGCAAAATAAAGACAATAGTTAAGAAAACCATTCTTTCATCATATAAGAATTCTCATTAATTACTTAGAAAATTAATTAAATTTACAAAGACTTTTAAAATGTTCAATATTCTCCTGCATATGATCTAGAGTGGAAGAGATATTATATTCATCAGGTATATAGGTACAGCACTTAACACTAATCAATGCACTAATCAATGCACAAGTTTCTCTTAGAGCTGCAGTTAATAGATCTAAGCCCCAAGTTTGCAATACCATACTTGTGTCTCCATGGGGGCAGACTCTAATGCCAATTGTGTCTGTTTAGGTTCTACTCACATTACTTTGGTAATTACTCATCACCTGATATATCCTTCACACAGCCAGAATGCTGCAATACCATTGGTCCAAGGAGGGAAGCACCACTGTTTCACCACCCTGGTGCATAGCACACTTCAGCACTATGAAACAGATACAGTCTGGAGACAATGTCCATTGTAAATCTGGCCATATTGAGCAATCACTAATGGCTACAGGAGTCTGAAACTGTAATGTACTCTCTATCCAATTCAGGAGGATGTCCAGAGATGTGGTATATACATTTATTGTTTTAGGGGTCTTAGTGACTGACCCAGCCAGTAACTCAAATGGAGAGGTACCATGCAGGGTATTGGGGCCTAGTTTGAATGCACAAGAGAGTTTGGCAACTCCATGTCTTTTAAATTTTATATACTTTCTAAGTACTTCTAATGCAGTTTAAAACATATTAAATGCACTTAACTATTTTTAGTACTTCACTTTTTACTTCTATACCTTTACCATGATTACACTAATTAACAGATATTTTACCTTAGCAATATAGGAAAAACTTTATCCATTATTCTATGAAAACCTAAGAGTTCCAATGGAATCATGATTATCTTCCACCTACCCCCACTTTAATATGCAGATTGGCATGGCCTCTGACAGGTTTCCCTGTTGTGATGTTATTTTTTGTTAATAACATCAATTCAGCTTTATATTTAATAATGACTTCCTGGATTTAGTTTTTTAAATATTTCTGTTTTGAACATGCTTTTGCAGACTTCCTATAACTAATGATAACCACATAGGCTATATTACTTCATCTCAAAACAAATTTCACGTTTACAAAACACATTCTTGTACTTAATGCTGCCTTCTACAACTTTCTATATTCATTCAAGCCTTGTCCTACATATATCCACACTGATTTTAAGAAAACAACCATCTTTTTTAGGCCAAAACACATCCCCTTAAAAAAACAACATATTTTAGTCAGAATTGACTATGAATTCACTTCCACAAACCTTTTACTTCTTTCTCTATCCATTTAGGTCTCATATCTATCATTCTGTTCTATGAAGAAATTAAAACTACTCATTTCAACTTAGGAAAAAACATTTTTAAAAAAGAGGTTTGCTAATTTCATTAGCAAAAACCTTACAATTTTCATCATCTTAAAGATTTAACATACTTAAGACTGCCTTATTTTATTAGTATCCATATAAACCTAGGGTGATTACACACAAGTTAAATAAAATTGGAACAATTATAGTTTATACAAGAGATGTTCTTATTTCTTCCTTCCTTCACAGGATGTAAAAACCCCTTTCCTTTAGTAAAATTCTAAAATTGTGAATAACCTTAAAAGCATACCGACTACCAGGTTCTAAAATATACTATAATTGTTTAATTTTTTTTAATCATAATTTTGAAAAGATCATTTCATAGCTATCAAGAACTTTTACTTTACTTACTGAAATTTGAAAATTGGGTTATTATTTACCCTGATTTTAAGGCTGTTAAAAGATTTAATTGGGGAATTACAGGGCAAACTATGATTCAGACACAAATAGAGAGATAAACACAAAAACACAACTCACTAAGATTACTTATAATTTTTATTCCCTTACAAAATAAGTTTAAAGAAAATATACCATTATATTCAAAAGATCTCTTTGAAGACTATTTCTGATTTCTGTAATCCACATTGTAACTAGACAGTTTTGCACAAGAATTTCATTATTTTTAATTATTAGCTTATAACCAAATTGTCCCAAATGCTCTAAACACAATTTACATCATTTTCCTTTACTTTAGAGCTTTGGTTATTTCTCATTTCAACTTTTACAAGCCTCGGATGAGCAACACCAATTCCAGGATATACTCCCTGAGGTCATTGAAATCTCAGGGAAAACTGGTTTATCTTATGACCTTCTACTTTTACAATTCCTGATACTTAGGGTGGGAGGTCCCCCAATCCCCAGTCCTTGGAGATAGCAGGTCTCCAGCAGCTGTTGGATTGGAAGAGTGGACATCCAACTCCAAGGCCTGAGGATTCCACCAAGCAGCAATCTTCTCAAAGTTTTGCAGTCCCTCTGGGCTCTTGCCCAGAGAAGCTAAATTGGATCCCACACTTTTATGGTTAGGAGAGAAAACAGATTTATTAACACCAGGGGAAGGACAGGGAAAGACACGGGTGTCCCAAATTTGCCTTCTCCCAAGCCATGGGGAACAGAAGTTGACAAAGATACAACCAGGGGAGAATCGAGTAGTTACCATTACGAAGATGAGGCGAGTCCTGAAATAACCATAAGCAGAGGTCAAATTCTGTTTAGAATTAAATTATTATAGCAAGCATACACAAGTGTGAGGCTAGGCCTGAAGTAAACATAAACAAAGGTAAATTAATCTAAGATTACTGTCACAGCAGTAGGTCTAGGCTAAACCCACCCAGTTATAGCAATTTTAGATATTATCCTTTTGCTTTTTTATAATATAAACACATCTATATAATGACCTCAACTCTTAGTTACAGTTTCTATTAAGTTTTACTTCAAAATAAGTTGGCCACTTTCATCTCTGCCTGTGCTAGGTGCGTATCACTTTCTAGTTTTAACATTTTGTCTAAGTGGCACACAGAGGCCTTTGCCACTTGTTCTGCCTTGGTAGCCACCTGCAAAGCTTCTAACAGAGGCCATGCTATAACCATAGCTATCTGGCAGTCTCCTTTTTCCTTATTTAAGTGCAGCTGCTCTGCTACTTGCTGTAGCACTGCCAGAGTATTTAGGGTGTCCCACATTCTCTGGGAAGACCTAGTCCATCCAGAGGGACCAGTGGCCCATCTCAATATGGACATTATAGGCTTAAACAGTATTTCCCCTTTGAATTCTCCTTTTCCTCAGCCCATGGCACGGTGTGCCAGTGGTCCTTCAGCCTCTTTGCTCAACAACTGATCCAACCCAATTCCTGAAAGGCACAAATTATTGCACCATGAGAACAAAGAATGCCCTGGTACTTAGTCAGACATATGCTTTATTGGGACTTTCAGACAGGAGAGACTCTCCAATGGTGGTGCTTCAGAGAATGAAACACTCTACAAAGAATTGTGAAAATGAAGGGTAATATAAGGGGCTTCAGACCAAGAACATTCTATAGGGTATGAGAACAGAGTCTCTCCTAGGATCACATGAGGCATATATACAGGGTCTGGTGATGTTTTCACTATACTTATAGGAAGGATATTTACCAAGGATTTTACTGCTTTGGGAAGAATTTCGTTTATGATACCATATATATATTCTTTCCCCTCCAGGGAGGGCTGGTAACATTTAACTTATATCTGGGACATGTATATTGGTACATGCTGAGGACTTAGGGGTTCCTGGGTCCCCACAGTGGTGTCCTAAGTTTTCTTTTTGCTGTTTCTTATTGCTGTTTGTTTCATAAGATTTTATTTTTGTAATTAAATATCTAGAGATTATATATCTATATGAAAATATAAAATGGAAATTATAGTAAACATAATAAAAGTAGCTACAATCACATGTCAATGGTAAAATGAAGTATTTCTTAAAAATAAAAGATGCTACTGCAAATATTGCAGGTAATCATAGGATTAGTGAATGTGTTTTGGCTGTAGAATTATGTTTTTATCCCTAACAAATTGTCGCAATAGATAATGATTCATCCTTTTAACTTATGCCTTTTTTCATTCATTTTTTTCTTGTATACATCACTAAATGTCAATGAAATGATAATAATATTTTCACTAGTAAAACTGACAGAGCTTTTGTGAGAATAAAATGTGAGTTATATGAGAAAACTTTGAAAACTGAATCACAGTACTATCTTATGGATGACAAGTGTTTGAACCAAATTTATGTTGATTATGGTGATGGTGACAGAGATGATACAAAGATGGTAAAGTTTATAGTTATGACTCAATATTGATTTCCATCCAGGCACATACTAAATATTCACTATATAATACCTCCTACATATCTTATAAAGACCATTATTTCTTTATAATTTTTCCATTTATAAGCTGAAATCTCAGAGAAATAACTTGACTAACCAAAATATATATAATTAGTAAATGACAGAGCTATAATTATATCCAGTTTTGATCCAGAACTTTAGGGAGTTTACTTGTGTAATGAAATAGAATACATCTACCCCAGTCTCAAACAAAATTCCAAGGTTATACTCCAGTAATTAGTTTCTATCTATATATCTTTCAAAATCACTACCTATTGGTTTATCTTTTTATCTCTCTATTAAGACTGATTCACCATGTGGAATATCATGGAGGGATATAATTTAGAAACACACAAACATGTACACACATGTAAAAATACTCATTGAGTATTCTAGATCTTTTTATACACTAACAATCTTATGATTCTATAAACTCTGTCTTCTAAATAATTGTAATATAAAGTTTTAAATATTAAATAAGATCATTAATTCCTAATCCAGTAATTTATAAATTAGTATGCATTTTTCCTCTTTAATATTATTGATTTGGGAAATTTTTGATGTAGTGAGCATACAAGGATACTTGCAAAACTGTGCCCTCTCTAGACCTCAGAAGAAACTCATGAATCATCTGATTGTGATTTTAGAAAAATTATTTTACAAGAGAGTAAATTCTAGACATCTGATGGTAATAAACTATAATTTTTACTTACAGATATGCAGATTCATGTATTATCAGAAACTTCTACTGTCAACTAACGTTGACATTCTATGGCCAATGAAAGCAAAGCTCTCTCTGGAAAACTGACAGGATTCCCAGGATTACAGGTGACTTTGAAAAAGGCCTATATTCTCCAGACATTTTGGAGACCTTGAGAAGAGAGGACTTCACCAAAATTTATGTGAACATTGGTAAGATGTTTCTTGAGCTTTAGAGGCTTTTAAAAATCCTGCTTGATAGTCCATATAAAATTGCCAGCAAAAGCAACTTTGGCAAGCTTATCTGGAAATTTCAAACTCTTGCTTACCATGTAAATGAACAGGCCAAATTGAAAGGTACCATCTTTACTTAGTGGTCAAGAATGATCTGTCTTTTAGATTATTTTTCATCAATGATGATGTGAGTGTAGGAAAAGATGTATGCTTCAGAAGAAAACCATACATTGTATACATTCTAGAAGAGACTCATCCAGGGTAAGTATCTTTATCTAAGTCATTTTATGGGTTTAAATAAATAACTTAAAATCACTGGATTCATTTTATTTTATCATTTATTAATGATACTATATTTAAGAATTATATCTCTTCTATAAATATATAATATAAATACATATAATACAAAATATGTAAATGGGGTAAATATAGAGAAAAGACTGTAAAAGATTTTAAGTCATTGCTTCTGAAGAGTAAATGAAGGGGTATGGAAGAATGGATTATGGGTGCTTCCACCTTTATTATTCACTTCAAAATATTTACAATATTTTTTACCAATTCTGCACAGATTAGCCCTCAGCTTTCCATTCTTTACAATTATTTTATTTTCTGATGACCTACATTCTCATTAACTCCATGAGTTTATACAATATATTTAGTTCATAATAGCACAATTATAAAGTATTTGTTGTTTTGTGTCTGGCTTGCTTCACTCAACATAATCTCCTCCAGGTTCATCCATGTTGTCATATACTTCATGACTTCACTTATTCTTACAGCTGCATAATATTCCATCATGTGTATACGCCACAATTTGTTTATCCATTCATTGATTGATGGACACCTGGGTTGTTTCCAACTTTTGGCAATTGTGAATAGTGCCACCATGAAAATCAGTGTGCAGATGACTGTTTATGTTACCACTCTCAGATCTTCTGGGAATATACCTAGTAATGGCATTGCCAGGTCACATGGCAATTCTGTAATCATCTTCCATTGGAACTGCCAAATAATCTTCCTCAGTTGCTGTACCATTCTATGTTACAACCAACAGTTAATAAGCATTCCTATCTCTCCACATCATCACTAACATTTGTAGTTTTCTGACTTTTTAATAGTGGCCATTCTAAAAAGTGTGAAATGATACCCCATTGTGGTTTTAATATGCATTTCTTTAAACACTAGTGATGTTGACCATTTATTCACATTTTTTTCACTATTTGTATTTATTCTTTGAACAGTTGTCCATCCAGTCTTTTGACCATTTTTAATAGAATAGTTTCTTTTTTTATTGTTGAGTAGTAGTATCTCTTTATATATAATGTTTTAATATCTTCACTTGTGATTGGTTTCTTCAGGCCTTCTATTATTTTTATCATCAGTGTAGCCTGTTCTTGTGTTTTTAGGAATTTATCTATCTCATCTATATCGTGTAGTTTTTTGGCACTCAGTTTTTCATAGTATCCTCTTATGATCTCTTATTTCTTTGGGGTCATTGGTAATGTCCCCATTTCATTTTTATTTGATTTATTTGTGTTTCCTC
>JAQZBX010055373.1:0-18431 GCA_029593785.1 Cabassous unicinctus | reverse complement strand
GCTGTAGCACAAAAGCCAGAGGCAGTACACAGGCAAACGGGCACGGCCATGTCCCCGAAAAACTTTCATTTTTGCACACTGGAATTTGAATTTCATATATATTTCAAATGCCACAAAATATTTTGTTTTTTCCCCAACTATTAAAAAATATAAAAGCCATTCTTCTTAGGCTGTATAAAAACAGGTGACTGGGGGGGTGGACAGATGGGGCTCAAATGGGCCTCCGTTTCCCATATGGAGGGACCTGGGTTCGATCCCCGGTACCTCCCGGTAAAATAAAAATATAGAAGGCTTGTGGGTGAGCCCTCAGGTCCTGCCGAACCACGCAGCAAGATGATGACATAACAGGAGAGTAACGCAGGCGAGTGCCAAGACAAGACATGCAAAAAAAAACAGGAACTGAGGTGACGCAGGTGGCAGAACACCTCTCTCCCACATCGGAGATTCCCAGGATCAAATCCTGGTGAAGACAGCAGGAGAAGGGTGAAAGGAGAGAGCAGGAAACACACACAGAATTGCTCAATGAATGGACACAAAAACAGCAAAAACCGGGGAGCGGGCGTAAAATGTATAAAAAGTAAATAAATGTATCTTTTTTAAAAAGTGAGTGGATTTAACCCACAGGCTGTAGTTTGCCAACCCTTGACCTAAGGCTTTGTCATTCCAAGAGAGTCCAGGTGCTGAATCAGAATTAGCTTGGAATTCTATAGACCCCTTTTTGGCCGGCCTGCAGTAGCTGTTAGAGTAAAGAAAGACACATACATACCCAGGGCAGAATGCAGAATTTTCAAAATAGTCTCTATAACCTTCTACCCCTTGTCCTGATTATTATCCAAGAAGTGGCTGAGAGATGATCCCTTTCTGAGGACAGCTGCATTCAGTGAACAAACTGCCTCACTAAGACTTCTTTTTGAAGTAATGCATTTTTTGTGGTGATGAATGCACAACATTGTGATTATACTAAAAGCCATTGATTACACACTTTGGATAGATCATATGGTATGTGAATATACCTCAATAAAACTGCTTAATAAATAATTGTGCAAGAATTAAAAAAAAAAAAAAAAAGACATGGACCAGGAAGAGGCAAGGGTGAGAGTCAGAAATCTTTGGGAGCTGATTTTTGAAGTGGCTCGTTCAATACTTGACTGAAACAGATGCCTGCAGATGGTAGGGAGTGTGGAATGTCCATTAAGCACCTTGCCTATTGTCCTCTTGAGTTAAGGGGCAGCACTGGCAATTAACCTGACCCGCTGCTGGGTTTAGCAGCCCATCCACACACCATAAAGACAGAAAATCTCATTTGGACATGTCAGTTCCTGAACTGTAATGCTCTGCCTGGTGCCATCAATGATAGCTCCCTAACTCCCCTAGGACATGTGCAAATGCATGGAAGAGCACAGCCTTGTCAATCTGATACAAATTCATAAGCTTCTCCTGACACCTGAGCAGCCTTGGGTTTTGCCATGTATGGCAACTGAGGTGAGACTACTGTGAGTCTGCATGTGGGGCTTAGCCAAACTGATGGCAATCCAAATCAAGTGCCACAACAAACTCTGAACTGGAGCAACCTGTGCCCTTGAAGATTACATTTATGTGTAGAGGAAATGGGCTACAAAGTATCTTCCCAGGGGGGATGGTAATGCTTTTTGACCCAAATATTGCCCCTATAATTATTGACAATAATACCAAAGAGCAGCAGGTGTTATGTTTGTTGTAATGGATAATAGACTGGCCTTGGACCACATCCTGGCTATCTGAAGTAAGACCTACTGGTCCCTCTGGAACTTGTTCATAGTCGGATGAGTCTGGACAAAGGGCAGGGTTGAAGGCAATACTGCAGGTTGGCCTCTTGCTGCTTGGAGTCCTGTGGACAGCAGCCTTAAATGCTCCGTGAAACATATTGAATGGATTTGGTCACAGCCTCAGTCAGATTAACCAATGGCTGATGGAGTGGCAGACCCACGTGAAAAGTTTGAATTTAACTAAAAAAGGCATCAGGCCAAGTGATAAGTTTTTGGGAGAGGTGATTTACCATGGACCCAAGCTTCCCTGCACATTAATGCTGTGTGTACCAATGCAAAGCCCTGACCCTTCCTTAGCTGGACCATTTCTTAAAGTTGTGTTGGCAGCAAGCAACCTTGAGGGATAAGGTAACATCTCCCATCTCCTGAACAAAGAACAGGCTTGCTCATGGTGCTGTATAAAACCAATGAATTCCCCAAGCTCAGTGTTCTTTGGTTGTGACAGAAACCTACCACATGCATAGTAGGATGTGAGCAGAATCAGTGTTACTATGCTAACACCCTGACTACTGCTTCTGCTGGGGTAATCTGCCTTATGTATCTTCAATCAGCATCCAGGAAACAGCAACAGCCTAATTCGTTAGGTTTGTAAAAAGGGCAGATCTCAGACACTTCACTTCAGCTGGGTTTTGAGATAATTTGTTTTGCAGGAAGAAAAAAAAATGTACATGTCCTAACCTATCTCAGTGGCATCTTCTCTAAAAATGAGGAAACTGAAACAATACTAGATGGGTCATTTGAATCAGAAGTCTGAAAGTCTGAAAGTCAGGGTATGACTGGAAATGCTTGTTTGGGAGATGTGGTGGTTTGAAGCTGTATGTGCCCCAGAAAAAAACGTTTTTATATTTAATCCATTCCTATGGGTGTGAACCCATTGTTAAGTTAAGGTGTGGCCCAGCCCAATCAGGATGGGTCATAATCCTATTATTGGGATACTTTACGTGTGGAATGAAATTCAGAGAGAGAAAAAGCCACAGGAAGTAAGCTGAACATGAATGAAATCTGGAAGAGAAAGACCAGGAGATGCCACCACATGCCTTGCCATGTGCCAAACTAAGGACCAAGAATCACTGGCAGCCAACCCCAGAATGCCAGTCTTCAGGAAGAAAGCATTGCCTTTATGACATCTTGATTCAGACTTTTTCCCAGCCTCAAATTGCGAGTGAATAAATTGCCATTGTTTAACTCAACCCATTTCATGGTATTTACTTGAGCAGCCTAGGAAACTAAAACAGAAATCTTGGCATCAGGCTTTTGGTATGGAAGTGGGAGGGGAAAGGGAATGTGATGCAATGGACTGCACATATTCGTTCTAGTGTTTATTCTTTGCCAGGCACAGTAAGAGGTATTTTCATACACTATTTTAAAACTCTTAGAACTACCCTATCAGAGAAGGCAAGTGATAACACAGGGTCACACAGAAAATTCCTGGACCCCAGGTGTAGCTTCAAAGACCCTTGTCATGACACCGGGGTTGTTTTTGTAGTGCCTGGCACAGAATATGCTCATTGAATAACAAACATATTGATAATGAACTTCCTCTCTCAAGAGGAAAGGGCTGAGGTCCTTTGGACCCTGAGTGGCTATACCTCTGGGTTGCTCCAATGTGGGGTGTATTTTAAAGAAAAGGAGGGGGCCTGACAGGATTGTGGCAGTCCTGTCTCCTAACTTGGAAGCCACAGCTGCCTCTAGATGCTCTCAAGATGGCAACCTCTCTGGTTCCAACACTTATAACAGGCAGAACTTGGAGGATGCGAACTTCCCCATACTTTGCCAGACATGTCTTGGAGAAAACCCATATATCAGAATGAAAAAGTATGGGAAGAAATGCAAAATCTGTGTCAGGCCGTTCAGGGTTTTGCTGGTGTCCTAGTGTTCACATGCATTTCAAGGAGACTGAAATATGCCAAACTTGCAGCAAATTAAGGAATGTCTGTCAGACCTGCCTCTTGGATGTAGAATATGGCCTGCCCATCCAGGTTTGCGATGCAGGATTGACTTTTAAGGATGACATGCCAAAGTCATGTCAACAAAGAGTACTACACACAGAATATGGATAGAGAGACTTCCAATTCTGATGAACACGGCCAGTCAGCATGCTGGGAAAGCCACATCCACCAATGACATGCTGCTCAAACTAGCCCGGACCACACCCTACTATAAATGGAATCGACCCTTTTGCTCCTTCTGGGTGAAAGAAGAATATGAGAGAGAACACGAGGGTCCCTACAGACATGAGAAGCCTACAGATCCAGATCACCCCCTTGCTGATCAGAATACCAAAGACCAATATAATGGAATCAATGACCCTGTAGCAGATAAGCTTCAAAAATGGGCATCAACAATGCCTCACCTGGACCCACCAGAGAACAAGACTATCACCACACTATATGTTGGTGGTCTGGGAGATACCATTACTGAGACAGACCTAAAAAATCATTTCTATCAGTTTGGAAAGATTTGGACAATACCTGTTGTGCTGAGACAACAGTGTGCTTTCATCCAGTTTGCCACAAGGCAAGCTGCAGAAATGGCTACTGAAAAATTCTTTAATAAGTTGTCAATGGCCACAGACTCAATGTGAAATGGGAAAGATTCCAAGCAGCCAGAAGTAAAGGAGAAGGATGGAACTATAGACTCTGGAATCAAGCTGGAGCCTGTTCCAGGACTGCCAGGCACTCTTCTTCCTCATCCTGCAGCAGAAGCAGCCTCTACCCCCAGGTGGTCCTCCAGCCATGATGAACATTGCATGAGGGTTCCAGGACCAATCCACCATCATTCTCAGGACACTCAAGGGATGGGAGCTCATGCTGGGAAACACAGCAGTCCCTAGCACATTATGCTTGGGCTCTACAGAAGAGCACTTAAAATTTCCAGTAAATGAATCTTGGAATAAATATTATTTTCTTCCTTTTTAGTTTCCATGTAGCTGAATGTATTCTGATGTGGGCATAGAACTCAGCCATGCTTTTGGCCCTCAAATAAGCTGCCATTTACACATCTGGTTACTAGTATAACATTACTAATAAAACCTAATGCCTGCTCCCCTTTCCTGTTGGGGGAGAGGTGACTGGATGAATTGGAATGTCCAATAGAGTTACTATCCCAATTATATGTTCATTTTGTATCTTTTATTTTGGAAATAAAAATTAACTATTTTTATGTCCATTGGGTATTTTCCTTTTTATCATAAAAAAAAAAAAATTACTAATTCAAATCGTTGTAGTGGCATGAGTGTAATTGAACTCTTCTGAAGCCACACCCTTAGAAAGACAAATAGAAACCAGCACCCAGCACAGCCCAGATCTTTTCTTTTACTTTTTCCTCATTTCTCACTAAAGGAATCTGGCTGATAGTTTTACTTCTCTATGGCACCAAAAAGACAAAAATTACTCTTTATTCCTATCAGTCAAAAGGAAACACAAATTTCATGGAGCTATATATGTCATAGAAACCTGGTATCTGGCATGAAATTATTTTAAAGAACTTCCTGTAAAACTTTAACAAACTGAAACAAAAAGCATTGGAGAGTGTTTTAATGGAAGACTTGTAAATTACAACCAAAACCTTGATCACCAGCATTCACCTCCCTATGTCTTCAGCATCTCATTTAAATTCCTTGCTCATAGGCAGGGGGTTATCTGTTGGTCTTAGAATGTTTGGATATAACTGAATTATAGATGGTAAAGGGGGGGGGGTGGAGAAAAAGAGTTAAGTAAAGATAAGAGAAGGGAATTCTAGGCAGTCCTTTTCTGGATTACCTTTTATGTGAGCTAATAAATTGCCTTGTTTAAACCAGTTTGAGTGATCTCAAGAGAAAACATTTTGGGTAACTTCTTTTAACCTACTCAATCTGGCAGAGCTCAAATGGTTGTCTCACCCCTTTCTCATATACAGGGACCAGGAATCTTCTGGGATCTCAAAATTTTACAGATGGCACCCTGAAGTGAGGGACACAGGCTTTATTGAATAGAATAAGGTCAAACACACTGGCAAATAAACAATTCACAAGAATTTGGATACTGTTTCCTTAGAGAGCAATATTGAATCATTCCCAACATTCTAAATTTGTATCAATATAAATGATCCCATATAAAGTAACTGAGTTAAGGCTGTAGGTTTATTCACATTTATACACATTTATAAATGTAAATGGGCTAGCCCATGTGAATTTTCAGATGTTGAGTAAGCCTTGAACTCCGATTAAAAGCTTTCCCACATTCATTACATTTATAAGGTTTCTCTCCAGTGTGAATTCTCTGATGTATAATTAGGTGTGAGCGCCACCTGAATATTTTCTCACATTCATTACATTTATGCAGTTTCTTTACAGTATTAGCTTTTTTACGGCTCACAAAGGTTGAACCTTCCAGGGTATTCCCATATTCATAATACCACTGAGCTCTTGTGTGAATTCTCTGGTGTTCAATAAGATATGAACTACGACTAAATGCTTTCCCACATTCATTACATTCATAGGGTTTCACTCCAGCATGAATGATCTGGTGTTGGAAAAGGGTTGAATTTTGACTGAAGGCTTTCCCACATTCATTACATTTATAGGGTCTCTCTCCGGTGTGAATCCTTTGATGTATTGTAAGCTGTGTACTCATACTGAAGGCTTTCCCACATTCGAGGCACTCATAGGGTTTTTCTCCCTTATGGATTCTCTGATGGTAAATGAGGCTGGAGCTCTGGCTAAAGGCTTTTCCACAGTCATTACATGAATATGGTTTCTCTCCAGTGTGAATTCTCTGATGCTGAATAAGGTGTGAGCCCTGAACAAAGCCTTTCCCACACTCATCACATTTAAATGGTTTTTCTCCAGTGTGAGTTCTTTGATGGCGAATAAGCCGTGAGCTACAACCAAAGGCTTTTGTACATTTGTTACATTTATAAGGTTTCTCTCCAGTGTGAATTAACTGATGTTGACTAAGGCGAGAGCTCCATCTAAAAGCTTTCCCACACTCGTCACATTTAAATGGTTTCTCTATAGCATGGATTCTTTGATGTGTAACAAGGCTTGGACTATCTGAATTTCTTGGAATTTGAGATTTCTCCCCAGTGTGCATTCTCTGATGTTGAGCTAGAGTTGAGCTTTGACTGAAGGCCTTCCCACATTCCTTACATGTGTAGGGCCTCTCTCCAGTGTGAGTTCGCTGGTGTCTGATCAACTGTGATTGCTGACTGAAGGCTTTCCCACATTCATGACAACCATAGGGCCTCTCTCCTGTATGGATTCTCTGATGGTGGATGAGGCTTGAGCTCTGACCAAAGGCTTTTCCACATTCCTCACACCTGTAGGGTTTCTCTCCAGTATGAATTCTTTGATGTTGAATAAGTTTTGAGCTCAGGCGGAAAGCTTTGCCACACTCAATGCATTTAAATGGTTTCTCTCCAGTGTGGATTCTTTGGTGCTGACTAAGCTGTGAGCACAACCTGAAGACTTTCCCACATTCCTCACATTCATATGGTTTATCTCCATGGCAATTAGTTTGAAGTTTCCCCTGTAAGCAATGAGATAGTTTCTTTCGGCAATTCTGACATTGGTTAGGTTTCTTCTGTGTATTAATTTCCCAATGCAGAGCAATGTCTAAAGTGGATCTGAAGCTTCTGCCACACATATCACAATTTTGGGATGTCTCTTCTGTAGTATCTCTATGAGTTTTACTAAGTTTACAATCCAGGTTGCCATTGCTCCCCACTTCATTACTTTTCTGGGAGGTCTCCTTGATAAAGGTCTTCTTGTGAGTCACAGTCCCTTTATTTAAACAAGCTTTCTGGAAAAGAGAGTTCACTTTTGGCCCAGAACTTTTCCAATTACTCTCTGACCAGACCTCAGAATCATCAGTGTCTCCAAAGCCAGTACTCTGAGGAAAATCCTGTGGGGGGATTTTGATCATCATGCCATGTGATTCTGATTTTAGAATATCCATGTCCTCACAAGTCTGTTCATTATCAGTCCTAATTAAAGAATCTGAAATAAACAGAAAATAGAAATGCTCCTTATTCCCTATGCTCAGAGAAGGGGAAAAAACTACTGGACTGGGGTGGGGAGGGGTGGATCATCACTGAGGGAACTGGGTTCCCCTCCCAGGACTGCATCAAAGCACTATGCTACATCCAAGTGGAAACACACTACAAGAAATCAACAGCTTGGATGGTTCTCTAAATTTCACTTCACTCATCAATGATTAAGTGCTCATTGTATACTATGCAGAAAGTGATAAAAGCAAGAACTCCATAATGAAGGCAAAGTGAGATCAGCCAAATTAGGCCTGGGAAGGGTGGGAGATCTACCAAGAGGAAGGATTAGGCTAAGGTGGTCAGAGGTCCAAGCATCCAAAGGAAGAGAAAGATGTCAGATGGAGTGGGAGAGTGAAGAAGGAAAGGAGGGAATGAGTAAGTAATGAAAAAGATGGAGGCTGAATAGCTGCAGAGGGGTTTATAAGGGGTAAGTCCAAAAGGCACTTGGAGTCAACCTCCAACTGACCAGCCTTGATAACAGCCATTTACTCAAGTGGCATTCTCTAAGCAGGACCCCAGACCTGAACTCTGCTTCCTCTCTAGTTGCCTCGAAGAGCTACTCTCTCCCAACTTATACTTGATCACACCCCTCACTAGCCTGCCTCTCAGCTTCCAAGTGGCCACACCTCACTAAACCACAATGACTTCTCTTTTTTTTGGCCTGCAAGTTTCTGGAAAGATCTACCTACTTCTACCTGCCCCCCATAGTCCTGCCATCCACTTTCCTTCTAGACTCTCCAAATAATTGTCAGCTTCTTTCCTACTCTGCAATTTCAGAGACAATCTCCGCTAAATACCAGCTCAACTCTATTCCTACAGTGAAATCCAGGGGCCTAGTTACAAGAGCTTCAACTTCTCAGTTTCTGCTACCATGGACCATGGCTTACTCCTAAACTTCAACTGCTCAGTCTCAAGTGGCTTGCAATCTATCTTTCCATCCTAGAATGTCTCTTCATAAAGAAAGAACTTACCATTTACTGTGTATCTTTTATGTACAAGGAACAGTTCCTATGTCTCAGTCTTCACAACATTCCAATGAAGTCAGTAGTAGTATCTATATTCCACAGACTGTTGCTCAAAGAGGTTAAGCAGTTGGTCCATGGTCATACAGCTAAAGAGGGAATCAGTCAGAACCCAGGTCTGTCTAGACCCAAACTTATGCCAGCTCAGACCTCCTGTTACATGAGAGGAAGAAAACCTCTGTGCAATCAAGCAGCTTACAGCCTAAAGCACTGCTGACTGAAGTTACTAGGAAGTCACAAACCCACTAGACTACTCTGCAATTTCCCCCTCACCCTGGCTGCCTGTAACTATGCGTGGATTGAGATTTAAAATTGTCACCTCCTAAGAAGCGTGCTGAAGCAAGAGCTGCTCTCCTTCCCCATGTGGTACCTCGCCACTGCCACCACCCAGTCCCTTGACAGTAAATCAGTTTGAAACCTGCTTCTTTGCTGCCAGACTTTTACAACTGACTGGCTCTCCACAGCTCTTGGAGTTATCTGGCCTCATCTCACACACATCCTCACTCCCTTCACTCCCCAACAGACCTGCAAGCGGCACAGCCCACTTCCTTCTGTCTCTACTTACCAGGGAAAACCCCACCACTCGGGCCTGGCTCTGGCCAGTTTCCCACAAATGGTAGCCCCTGAGGGGTCTTATGATTTAAGCCCAAGGTTCTCATTCCTACCCTGGAGAACAAAATCCTTTCTCCAGCAAGCCTTGGATAACCTCTGAGAAGAAGCAAGCAAATATTAAAAAAACAATCTCATTCCAGAAGTGGTTTTCCTTCAGAGAGGGGGCACATGTCCTTGTCACAGAGCAAAGGAAGACTGAGGGACCCACCCACCTTTCTGGGACAGGTGTCTACCAGGTGTGCTAGGAACCACCCATCGGGGGTTTTGTGTGTGGGCAAGAGTGTAGTGAGGGGACCGCTGCAGACCCAGCCCGTCCTCCCCAAATCTGGACTAACGTAGCATAACTAATCTACTTCCAAGGATATCTACACTGGGGTTTCACTTCCTATACTAGCTGTGTATAAATGATGTATCTGGGCATTTAAATTTTTTCTCCATACATTCCAGTTTATATTAGCATATATTTTTATCTAAGATGCCTCATTCTTGCACTGGTCAAGCAGCTCTACGTTTGCACTGCAGAAAAACTTATGTTGTTGCTTTATCACCAGGGACCACTCATTGCATATAAACTCAATGCATATCTAATTTTGCCAACTATAACTGGCTTTTCTGCAACGATCATCTCTTAAAAATCTCCCTTCAACCTTGAAAATATTTAAGGGGGATTGGGTCCCTTACAGCTTTACCTCCTTCCCTGAGAGAATAAGAAATGAATATGAACAGGAAGATACTAGAGAAGGTGGCAGGGAACAGGCTAGTAGGGCCAGGGGAGGTGGGGCTGTGGTCAGTTTCCTGTATGAGGTGGGGCTCCTGACACTCTCCCCTCCACAGCAGACCCAGCCTTCACTGGCTAACTATGGCACATACACTGCAAACAGGGTATCTGAGTGAAGAGGCTACAGTAGAGTAAGCAGAGCCTCTGGGCCCTGCCAAGCCACATGGGGACGTGTGTATGGAAGGAAGAGTACAATCCTCACTTTTCACAATTCTGGATTGTCCTATTATTCTTCCAGATGGCACAACAAGACTACAGCGTCTCTGCAGGCCAGGTCCTTCCTTGCTTCAGTAGGGACATGTGGACATGGCAGCCAGTGGAGAGGGACGTTCCTTTCTGCTGCCAAGATGGGTACAAACCCATCTCCCTATCACTTCATGGATGAAACTGAGCAACATGTATCTTCAAAGGAGGCTTCAGAATACAGCACTCAGACAAGGGAGGATGCAACTGCATCTCTGACAGGGGCCAAATGCAGGCCACTGCTGTGGAGCTGCAAATGCCCCTGGGGCCTGGTCTGAGAATGGGGTCACCCAGAGTCCAGAGAAGTTGTGGAAGGAGCTGCTGGGTGGGAGGGGGTGGGGAGAATTGTCTCAGGGTGATGGCTGCCTAAGGAAAGGCTGCAAAAGAGCCAAGTTTAAAATGGTATGATTTAAAAAATAAACTCCATCTCTGTCAAGACACACAGGTGTTTTGTGTCCTTTCTTTTCTCTAGATCAATCTCGAAGTACTACAACTGGTCTGTTCCCTCCAGTAGGTCTGCCCCTGCTTCCCTGAAGGCACGCCTGGCAGCACCACCTTGCACGGCTCTGTCAGCAGCAGTATCGGGGGCCCTGCCTGTCTTACGTGCAGTTTCTCTGAACGCCTCTTCACCCTCTCCTGCTTGGCAGGGTCTGCACAGGGATGTCTCAAGGGCCTCCGGGCCCGAGTCTCACCTGTCTGGGAGGTCCTTGGCATCTCTCTCCCCTCTGCTCTCTGCAGGTCCAGGACCCACGGCTCCTGCCCCTGCTCCAGCCGGGAGATCAGCTCAGGCTTGAAGACCAGGAATCCTGCTGTGGGGGCTGGCAAAGGAGAGAGCGTGTCGGCGTGGTGGGAGTACATCCAAGTGTAAAGGGGCAGAAGAGCACTGGCAGAGCCACTGAAGGGAGCAGAAAGGGTTGAGAGCACCCTTTCTGTCCAAATCTGTCCAGCCAGTGAAGGACAACTATGCTCCCAGCCCATTCCCTGTCCATGGCAGGACCACTACTCTGAGAGCTCTGTCACCAAGAATCCACAGAGGGAAGCGGCTGTGGCTCAATTGGTTGGGCTCCCATTTACCATATGGGAGGCCCCGGGTTCGATTCCCAGGGCCTCCTGATGAAGGCAAGCCAGCCCACGCAGCACAGTGAGCTGACGGCCCACGCGGCACGGTGAGCTGGCGCGGCAAGATGACGCAACAAAGGGAGACAAGCAGACACAGAAAAACGCAAGCAAATGGACACAGCGAGCACAAACAGCAAAGGGGGGATAAATAAATAAAAATTAAATTAAAAAAAAAAAAGCCCAAAGAGGACAGGCTGGACTCTACCCCCTGGGGACTCGGGGGTGAAAGGAAAAGGCCTGGCCCACTGCCAGCTTCACTCAGCAGACAGGACTGCCACCTCAGCACAGAAGCAGGAACACTCTAGGAGGAAGGAGTGGTTAAAGACACAACAAAAAAACCCACAAAAATAAACTAATGAAGCATGTTTTAAATCAGAAAGTAAAGTCCACTCTCCACTGGCCACCTCCCCATCTCATGCCTGGTGCAGTCCTCCCGGAGCCTGTGGGCTTCCACCTGGCACCCGACTGTCTTGACACCACTAGCCCCCATGGTGGAGACCCTGTCAAGCAGCATGTCCTCCCATCACCAGCCCCGACTGCCCCTTTCACTGCCAGCAGGTATAGGGATAAGCTCCCAGCCCATTTGGGTCAATAAGCATTGAACTTGGGAAGTGGGGTCGACCAAGGGCTCTGGCTGGAAACTTCCCTTAGGTTTCCTGCTGCAGCAGTTTAAAGAGGCAGGTGGAAAGATCCTCAAGAGCTGCAATGAATAAGCTGAAGTTACCAGATGTGCTCAGAGGCCCACACTTACCAGTAAACACACGTTCTTTTCAAGCACATGTACAATGCTAACAGAAAACTGTCTTCATACTAGGTCCCAAAGGAGTCTTGGAATGTCTCAAAGGAACAATATCACGGACTATGTGACCCAACCAAAATGCACATAAATATGAAATTAATAACATGATAGTCTCATGGCAAAACCAATTGAGGTCTACATAGTGAGAACATGCCAAAAAATAAAATAACCAATAAAGGAAATAACTACAAACATAACAGAAGTTAAAAGCAAGAGTGTTATAACAAATACATCTTAAAATTTTTGAAAATCTAAATGAAATGGATCATTTTCTAGAAAAACTATAAATGACAAAAACAGCACAAGAGGAAACAAAAAAGCTTGAATAACCATTAAACATTAAAGAAATTTAAATACTAGTCCAAGACTTTTCTCACCCAAAAAACTAAGGCCTAGATAGTTTTACAGGTGAGTGCTACCAAAAATTTTAAGGTTCAATTAATTCCATCTACATAAATTCTTTAAGTTAAAAAAATATAGCATAAGCTACCCAGCTCATTTCATGAGGTATATCTAAATTCCAAACCTATATATGGACAATTTTAAAAAAGGAATGTACAGGGAAGCGGGTGTGGCTCAGTGGATAGAGCCCCCGTTTACCATATGGGAGGCCCGGGTTCGCGTCCCGAGGCCTCCTCGTGAGGGCACGCCGGCCTGGGTGGTGCGGTGGGCTGATGCAGCAACCTCATGGCAGGAAGCGGGTGTGGCGCAATGGATAGCGCGACCGTTTACCATATGAGAGGCCCCGGGTTCGCTTCCCGGCGCCTCCTTGTGAGGGCAGGCCGCTCGCGCAGCACCGTGGGCTGATGCGGCAAGACCTCACAGCAAGGGGGAGATAAGCAGACACAGAGAAGACACGCAGCGAATGGACACAGCAACACAAGCAGCAAGGGGGGGATAAATAAATAAATAAATCTTTAAAAAAAAAAAAAAAAAAGGAATGTACAGATCCATTTTGCTTATGAACAGGGATGCAAAAATCCAAAATACAATATTAAGCTACCTGAGTCCAAAAGGTTGTATAAATTAGGGTCCAAGGCTGGGGGAGGAGAGGAAGAGAGAGAAGGGCCACAAAAGCCTTGAGCACAAACTGAGCTGCTTCAGGTCCATCCCAGGGGACAAAAGATGACCCTGAGTTGGGACACGGTCTTTGTTCCTGCCCCCATGTGGAATCCCTCTCCAACCTGGCATCCCAGGAAATGGAGGTCTTGGTATGGGCAATGGTGCTTTCATGGTGGGCACGGTCAGTGGGGGCAGCGGTAGTGTTGGCAAGGCTTTTCCCGGGCCCTGGTGGGCAAATGCCACTGGATAAGGCTGATTTTGGCCATGGGTAAGAGAGCACCTCTTGGGAAACTCCCAGAAATATTGAGTGTAGGGACTTACAGCAGCTGGAGCAAGAAGAGGAACTCTGGGGACTGAGTTTATGAATTTACAACACATCTTTCCAGGGACATGGTGTGTAATGAGGGCAGGAGAGGGGTAGAAGGCTGGAGGGAGGGGCTGGAATCCAAGGCTGGCCCTGAGAATCCTACTTAACTCAGATTACTATAAGCTCATTATATTCTAAGTACAGAAGTAAGTGGCCAGTAGGCAGTGCAGGAGAGGTCCCTGTGGGTGGGTGAGGTGGATGTACATCATGATTTAAGTAGAGTTCATTCCAGGAATACAAGAAAATAGTCGTTTACACCAAGTTAATAGACTAAAGCAGAAAAATCATGATTATCTCAACTGATGCAGAAAAGGAATTTGATATTCAATACTTATTTATGAGCAAAAACAAAACAAAACTCCTTTGCCAAGTAGGAATAGAAGAAAAATTTTAATTTGGATGCATTCTCTTTACAATCAGGAACAAAACAAGCATGCCTATGATACAGGTACTGTTTAACACAAACTGGAGCTCCTGGCCAATGCTAAACGTTTTGTTTGTTACTGAGATACACATGGAAGGAATGGAAGTTCATGCTGGGCAAGAAACCTTGAGCAACAAACTTCGCTGAGAAAGAAAACTCCAACAACGCTCTTAAGAAAGGTGGCACTGCCCACACTCCCGATGGCCCGCAGGACAGCATGAGGAAAAGCAGACACAGACCACTTTAGGCCAAAGTATAACTCCCCAGAGCACAGGAAGAAATGTCAGGAATACCCCAAGTACTTTATTTCGTGTGTCTTTTCCTCTCTATTTGAGTGACACATAAGTAACACCTAAACGAGTCTAAACGAGATCTTTAAAAAGCATAAAATAAAAACTTTACGTGATAAGAAAAAATAGTGGTGTAGTGTATTGCTTTCTTAATGGTCCACAAAATGAGTTTTACCAATCTACATATTAGATTTAATGAAATCTAAAGCAAGGAATAATACAAGAAACACCAGCAAATCAACAAGAAAATAGCAAACCCAGTAGAAAACGGGCAAAGGCTCTGAACAGACACTTTATGGAAGAAACCCAGCAGGCTAACAAGAGTGTGAAAAGACAGTCAAGTTCAGTAATAGAGAAATCCCAGCTCAAACCACAATAGGCTCTCACTTTACACTTATTTGAGTGGCAAAGCATTAGCAAACTGGACTGTGCCAATCTGACCAGTACAGAGCGGGACTGGAGGGCTCTTGATCCCAGCAGGACGGGTGCCTGGAACAGCTTCCTGAGAAGCACCTCCCTTCCCTACCCTGGAACCCAGAAACCCCACCGTGATCCTCCAACCCAGATGCTCTCAGGGGCCCAGAATGATCATGGGGCCATGGAGCCAATGGGGCAAAGGTAGGAGAAGTGCAGAGCAGGTGAGACAAACACTCCCTGACAATTACCTGAAAGAAATAAGCACATCTAAGAAATAAGCACATCTTACCAGAACACAACAAACACAAATGGACATTAAGCACACCAGAGGGAAACGGGAGACAGAGACAGCAGGACGGGAGGGTCAAAGGTACGTCTGACAGTGCATCTGCGCACAGTGGTCCCAAGGACATTTCTGCTGCCTCTTGATTTGGATCTACAACCACTTCCTCAGATCCCATGAGCCCAAGATTTCTCTTTGTCTAAGCTACTTCAAGTTAATTTACCAGCCTAGCTAAAAGGAGGCTTTATTGGCTCCTAGAATTCCACTCACCCCATGGGAGCTAAATCACATCACCTGTGCAAAGACTGGGCCTGACTTGCACAGGGTGACCCCTCCTGGGCCAGCTCTGGACCCACGGCTCCCACTCTACAGGCTGGCCACATGGAGTGTGAAGAGTCATGGACCCAAGGCCCCATTTAAGCCATGATGGCCTGGACATTCCCAGCCCCTGGCACAAGCCTGGACAGGCTGGGTGCTGACTGATGACATGGAGGGGGTCCCAAGGCGCAGCCTCACCTAGCCCAGCCACACTGCTGTGGTTCTCCAGCATCACCTCCCTGTAGAGGGCTCTCTGGCCAGGGTCCAGACACTGCCACTCCTCCCGTGAGAAGTGCACGGCCACATCACCGAACGTCACCGCCTCCTGAAAAAATACACACCAGCATCCACAGAGACCTGTGCCAGTCCATTCTGGCACTGCTGCACAGCCTGTCTCAGGCAGGTGTACCACAGTGTGAGGCAAAGTGGTCACCACAACCCTTTTGTGCAAAAATCCTGGGCAGGGCAGCCTGGGGGTAGGTGTCTATGGCACCACCACCCCCAAGAGCCTCACTTGGGTCTGGACAGGGGTATCAGTTTTTGGGGATAGGAGCAAAAGGGGTATGCCTGAGTGTGGGCAAGGCCCTGGCAGGGTTTGGGCATAGGGTCCAGTGGGTAGGGTGGATGCTCAGAGTAGAATGAAGGTGGAGGCCCTTGTGGGATGCGCAAAGGCAGAACGCCGTCAGGCTTCCTACCATGAGGTTGGGTGGGCATCCACGCGTCCTGGCCAGTACCCCTGTTGGCAGTAATGAAAGAAAACAGAGGTCAGGGTAGTGGAGAACCTCAACTTCCAGGATATCAACAGGTATTGTCTTCTTCACTCCTTTACCCCCAACTCCACATATTCTCTGGCAGGAACATGGTCTCATTCATCTTCCTGTATGTGTGCGCCACTCCACAAACATGTAATGAGTGGTTGCCACGAGCCAGGCACTCAACCAAGCAATGGGGAAAAGGTGTGAACAAAAGGACAAGAATCCTGCCTCCACGGAGCACAGTCTAGTGGAGCAAAGGGTTAAATAATGACACAAAGAAATGCAAAACTGCAACCATGAAAGTGCTTAAGTACAGGGGACTATGAAAAGCATTTATAGTAGGAAAGTGACTTTGTGTGATAAGTCACCTCCCTATAGGCTGAATAGGAGATAACTAGGCGAAGGTGGTAGAGGTGGGGAGGGTGCTCCAGGTAGTGGAAACAGCACTGCAAAGGGCTTGAGGCAGGGAAATTCGGGTTAAACGGAGCCAGTGTGGCTGGATCACAGGCAGCAGGATAGGCAGGGAGTAACTGCAAGTCGGAGTAGACAGGAGCCACAATGATGGGTTATAGGAAAGGGTGGGTACGGGAACTCCAGGCATCAAGAAAGATGAAGTTGGAGGCAAGCCAGAGATCCAGGAGAGCCCAGAACTTCCTCCCCTGCTCCCTCCCAAAGTACATAAACTCCAGCCTTCAGCCACAGTGCCCACCAAGGGTCTGGGTCCCTTCCCTACCCAACAGATCCTTCTTGGAAGGGGTACCGAGATTGCACCAGTTCCAGGTCTGTGACCTGATGTGGATCACCCACCTCAGCTGAGCCGATGACCCGGGCCCTCTCCCCGGGAACGCTTCCTAGGGGAGCTTAGGGCTCAGAAAGTGGCGCCGGCACAGCGAGGCTGACCCGGGCAGTACTGATCAGTAAAGAGGGCCCCCATCTAGGGCTGGGGGCAGGCCCTGAGCAGGCCCCAGTATTCAAAGACACAGGAACGCGAGTGGAAACCGCCTACTCCACCCAAGGCACCGCCCCTTTTGCACCGTTAAAGGTCCTAAGCCTTTAAGGAGCAATAAGTGAGGAAGAAAGAGGGACCTAAAGGGGGGTGATTACGCAGGAAGGAGACTATGAGATCCGCCTGAGCAGACCTAGAAATGAAGAGAAAGCCGCAGCTGGTGCTCGCCTTGCCCAGGCTCCGGGCCCTGGAGGCCCCCTGCATGGGGAGGGACCACCTCCCCGCCAGGCGCTCAAGCTCTCTCCAGGCCGACGCGAGCCCGGGGGAGGACGGGAGGGAGGGGAGGCCTGGGGACAGGGAGGAGAGGCCCAGGGCGCGCGGGGCGGGGAGGGCAGGGAGGCCCACGGTCACTCGGCGGGAGGGCGGGAAGCAGGCGAACGGCTCGGACTGGACACCGCGCCCGCCGCCGACTCACCCTCCCAGAGGACCGCCCGAAGCTCCCGAGCGCACGACGAGGGCGGAAACGGGCCTCAGACTCCCGCCCCCGCCCTGCGGACTTCCGGCCGCTCTGGGCCGCTCGAAGGCGTGGCCGTCTCTGTGGTACCGAGCTCCGCCGCCGGGCCACCAAGACGGGCGGGGCGGGGCCGGGGCGGGGCCAGAGCCCTGGCCCGCTTTGCAGGCTGAGCCCTGTGGAGGCGGGCGGCGCGGTCCCGGGGGGCGCTAGTATCCCACACTGGACCCGGTGCCCGGCACAACCCGTCAGCGTCTCTGAATCAGAAAACACCTGTTGGGGGTGTCGCGGCCGGCGGAAAGGAACCCAAGCGGCACTCTTGGGGGGTAGGATGAGCAAAGTTTTATTACGCGCGGGCCCAGAGGAGAGTCAAGTCTCCAAAACATCTGAGCGCTCTTTTCCGATTTTCATAAGTTTATATAGGTACACTAAGCGGGCAAATTCCTGAGCAAGAGGGCAGGCAGGGTGACAAAAGCAGAGGAGCAAGGTGAGCTTATCTTCCTAAAGCACAGGGCCCTTAGGGAGGGAAAGAGCCATTACCTGTGTAGAGTTGTACATTCCAGTTCAAAGGGGCAGGGGGAGTGCTTATCTTCCCGAGCGGATTCCATGGAGAAAAGGAGGGGGGGAGGGAAGAAAGGGACCAGGGTGAGGGG
>JAQZBX010055372.1:0-18431 GCA_029593785.1 Cabassous unicinctus | reverse complement strand
AAGGGAATTTAACCTGATAAAAGGAATCTACAAAAAACCTACAGTTAACATCATACTTAATGGCATCTTATTAAGATTAGGATCAAGGCAATGATATTTATGTACACCTCTCTCTTTAACATCATACTGGAGGTCCTGAAGACTGCAAAAAAGAAAGAAAAAAAAAAGTGACATATAGATAAGGAAAGAAGTAAGAACACCGTATTTGCAGACAAGATTATCTGCTTAGAAAATCTCCAAGGAACTACAAAAAGCTACTAGAACTAACAAGTAAGTCTAATAAAGTCTCAGAATACAAGGTCAAGGTACAAAAATCATGAAAATTTTATATGCAATGAATTATTGGAAATAAAATGAAAATGACAGCACATTCCAAATATCACCAAAAGTTATGAAATCGGTTTAAATCTAAGACAATATGTACAAGATCTACTGAAAAAACTACAAAGTAGTCAGGAGAGAAATCAAATAAGACCTAAATAAATGGAGAAATGTACTGCTCATTGGTTGGTACACTCAAAATTTTTAAAATGTCAATTTTTCCCAAATTTATTTATAGATCCAGTGCAATCTTAATCAGAAATCCAGCAGGATCTCTCTTTTTTTGCATGTCTAGAAATTGACAAGCTGATTATAACATTTATGATCAATAATTTAGAAGCAAAAGAACTAGAAGAGCCAAAATAATGTTAAAAACAAAAGCTGAAGAACTCATATCACCTGTCTTCACATCTCTATGAAATTAGAGCAATAAAGACTGTATGGTATTGCTGAAAGGACAGAAAAATAGATTAACAGAACAGAATGTCCAGATATGGACTTCACAAACATGATCAATTTAACAAGGTGCAAAAGTAATAAAACAGGGCAAGGATAGTCTTTTCAATATAGGAGTGTTATTTAATTGGCTATGCATATGCAAAAAAAAAAGTGAACTTCAATCCACAGCTCACAACATATAAAATTTTTTTCTCAAAATGGACCAAAAGCAAAAACCTAAATGTATAAAACTTAATAGAAAATGTAGGAGAAAATCTTTATAACTCTAGGTTAGACAAAGGTTGCTCATGTAACACACAAGCACAAGTCATAAAATAGAAATATTCTGCTCTTTGAAATACACAGTTGAGAAAATGAAAAGATAAGCTACAGACAGGGAGAATATATTTTCAAAACACATATCCAGGGGCAGTGTTTCTGTGTAAAAATAAAAACACAAAAAAAAAGTCCTACCTGTCCAATATAGGATTTGTATCCAGAGAATATAATTTATTCTCAAATCTCAATTATAGACTTTCATTCTACCAAGATGGTAATGTAAGATGCTCCACAGTACTGTCCCCCACACCCCACAACCCAGAATCATTAACTAACAAAAACTGGCAAAACCATCTTCTTAAAAGTCTGGAAAACAGTTAAAGGGTTGCAATAACTGTGCAAGTGCCAAATCAAAAACGCGACCTGAAAAACAGGTGAAGCTTGTGATACCTTTGCTAGCCTCTCCCCAACACCCTCCCCAAGGCAGTGTGGAGCCAGCCTGTGCTCCCATTGTGGATCCCTGAAAAAAATCCCTGGGAATTCACAAGAAAATTCTACTAAACATTCCCAGAAGAATTAACACCAATCCTGATCAAATGCTTCCAAAATTTGAAGAGGAGGGAAGATTCCCTAACTCATTCTACGAGGCTAACATCATCCTAATAACAAAGCCAAAGACATCACAAGAAAAGAAAATCACAGAGCAGTATCCCTCATAAACACAGATGTAAATACCTACAACAAACTACTAGCAAATCAAATCTAATAGCACATTGAGAAAATTAAACACCATGATTAAATGGGATTTATCCTAGGTATGAAAGAGTGGTTCATAATAAGAAAATCAATTAATTAATACACCACAATAACAGAAAGAAGGGGAAAAAATCAAAATTGATGCAGAAAAGGAATTTGAAAAAATCCAGTACCCCTTCTTGATAAAAATACTTTAAAAAGCTAGGAGTAGAAGGAACCTTCCTCAACATGATAAAGGGTATATATTAAAAACCCAATGCTAACATCATACCAATAGTGAAAAACTGAAAGCATTGCCTTTAAGAGCAGGACAAGTAAGCCCACTGTCATGACTGTTGTTCATCATTGTACTGGACGTTCTAGCTAGAGCAATTAGGCAAGAAAAGGAAATAGAAGGCATCTAGATTGGAAAGGAAGAAATAAAACTTCCTCTATTTACAGAAGACTTGATCCCATACACAGAAAATCCTGAAATATCCACAACAACGATACTAGAGCTAATCAATGATTCAGTAACAAGATCAAAATGCAAAAAATCATTAATGTTTCTATGCACCGGTAATGAACAATCTGAAGGGAACTCAAGAAAAAATTCCATTTACAATAACCACTAAAAGAATCAAATATCTAGGAATAGATCTAACCAAGGATTTAAAAACTTGTACCAAAAACTACAAAACATTGCTAAAAGAAATCAAAGAACACAAAATAAATGGAAGGACATTACAAGTTCATGGATTGGAAGACTAAATGTCACTAAGATGTCAATTCTACCCAAAGTGATTTGCAGAATCAATGTAATATTAATCAAAATTCTAACAGCCTTCTTTGCAGAAATGGAAAAACCAATCATCAAATTTTTATAGACTAATAAAGGGCCCTGCATTGCCAAACTCATCTTGAAAAGGAAGAACAAAGTTGGAGGACTCACACTTCCTGATCTTAAAACTTTTTACAAAGCCACAGTAATCAAAACAGTATGGTAATGGCACAAAGACAGTAATATAGACCAATAGAATCAAACTGAGAATTCAGAAATAAGCTATCACATATATGGCCAACTGATTTTTGACAAGGGTGCCAAGTTCACTCAATTATGGAAAGAATCGTCTCTTCAACAAATAGTTCTGGGAAAACTGGATATTTATATGCAAAAAGAATGAAGTGGACCTCCACTTCATAGCGCACTCAAAATTCAACTCAATATGGGCCAAGACCTAAGTTTAAGAACCAGAATTATAAAACTCCTAGAAGAAAACATAAGGACCTTGTGTTAGGCAATGGTTTCTTAGACTTTAAAACCAAAGCACAAGCAACAGGAGAAAAAAATAGATAAATGGGATCTCATCAAAATTAAGCACTTCTGTTCATTAGTGGACTTTATCATGAAAGTAAAAAGACAACTTACAGGATAGTAACAATATGAGGAAAGAACATATCCAATAAGGTTTTAATATCCAGAGTATATATAGAAATCCTTCAACTTAACAACAAAAAGACAATCTATTTGAAAAATGGGCAAGAGACTTGAACAGATATCTCTCCAAAGAAGATATACAAATAGCTAGAAAGCACATGAAAAGATTTCAACATCATTAACCACCAGGGAAATGCATATCAAAACCCCAGTCAGTTACTATTTCATACCCATTGGAATGGCTGTTATTAAAAAATCAAAACAATGGAAAATAACAAGTATGGAGAGAATGCAGAGAAACAATGTAAAATGGTCCAGCTGCTGTAGAAAAGAGTTTGGTGGTTCCTCAAAAAGTTAAGTATAGAACTATCATATGACCCAGCAATTGCTCTATTTAGTATATACCCAAAGAATTGAAAGCAGGGACTCAAACAGATACTTGCAGACCAATGTTCATAGCATCATTATTCACAATTGCCAAAAGATGGAAGCAACCCAAGTGTCCATTAACTGATGAATGGATAAATAAAATGTGGTATATACATGCAATGGAATATTATTCAGTCATAAGAAGGAATGAAGTCCTAATACATGTGACAATATGGATGAACCTTGAAGACATCATGTTCAGTAAAATAAGCCAGACACAAAAAGACAAATATTATATGATCTCACCGACTTGAAACAATTAGAATATGCAAACTTGTAGAGTCAGAATCTAGAACATAATTTACCAGGGGACAGTTTGGGGATAGAGAATGGGAAGTTAAGGTTTAAAATGTACAGTGTTCCTATTTGGAATGATGGAACTATTTTGATGATGGATAGTGGTAAGATAACATTGTGAACGCAGTTAACACCACTGAAATATATATCTGAATATGATTAAAGGGAGACATGTTAGAGTGTATACATGGTGACAGAGTAAAAAAAAATTAAAAAAGCCTTTTTCGAATTCCTATGTATATTTGTCTCTCAAACTAGCTTAAACTATGCATCATAGGATGTGGAAGCCCTATCTGCTGACAAGCTTCTTAAGAGTTCAAAGACCAGTAGTTAAAAGAGCTTTTCCTTTCTAGTACCAATAAGAGTGATAACAATGGTCTCTAACTGGCTTATCATGCCCAACTCTCAACCAATTTTTAGGGTAATGGTCAGTGTGGTTTTGTCCTACCATTATCAGTTCAAGTAAGGTACAGTGGCTAGATTTTGGTATAAGACTTTCCCCCAAAGAAGTATGAGAAGCAGTGTTATTTTGGGTAGTCAAAACAATAAATATTATCTACAAAGACAGATGAAATTTCTTTGTAACTCCTTTTATCTCGTCAGTTAGTAGAAACCATGAGGACCTCTAAAACATTTCAGTTCACTAGGGGCTAATTCTTATACATATGCAAAAGGAACATATACAAAATGCACACTGAAATATATTAAAATTTAATAATTTGAAACAAAATATCCATCAACAGAAAAATGGAGAAATAAATTTAGTATATTTATATAGAGGTATACTATACAACAGTTAATAGATATATAAACTAAAGCTATATAAACCAACATGTGGGGAATCTTTAAAAATCATATGTTGATTATAAAAAAACACAAATAGTTATAGAGGATATTTTTAGATGATACCATTTACATAAACTTTTAAAAGCATCCAAAACAATTCGTATATTGTTTATAGATATGTGTATATGTCATACAGGTATAAAGAAATACATGGTAATAAAATATATCAAGTTCATACTAGTAGTTATATTTGGGCAAAGAGTAAAGTGAATGGGATCAGGGAGGAATATATACACAAAAAAATTTGAATCAGATTTGTAATTTAGTTTTTTAGAAAAAAACCTGAAAATTAAAAAAATTGACAAGTAATAGGACGTGATAATGTAGTACAAATGGCTGCTAATGCCACTTGTTCATACATTTATTTACTCAGTAGCAGTTAATTTAGGGCTTAGCACTGTGCTAAGGGCTAAGTACCTACTGCTAAATAAAGTAGACATGGTCCTGTCCTGAAGCTTATAATCTATTGGGACTGATGATGAAAATGTGAATAAACATATATTATACACACAATTCAACACAATTTACACACAAAAAAAATTGTGATAAATCCCAGGAAGGAAACTCCAGGGTGAAGTGATAGAGAAGTTGGTGTGAAACAGAGTAGTTTTGGTGCATCAAAGGTTTTGGAAAAGCAGCAATAACAACTAGTATCAGCAGTAACTCCAACAGCAACAAACATCATTGGCTTTCACTGGCTGTGGCAACAGCTTGTTTGCAATAGAGGCAGGGCCACTCCTGTGGCCTCTGAAGATAAGGGAAGCAGCATCATGAACAATTTTGGCAACAGGGGAGACAGAACATTTGGTATCAGGCAGCAGCAAGGTACAGTGTACCTTGTGGTCACTGTAAGTGGCAGTGACTGCTGTGATATCTGAGGAGACAGAAAAGGAACAACATGGAGAACAGAAAAGAACAATGAAGAACATCAATGATAGTGGGGAGGCTCCTGAGGAGATAGAGATACCAAAGCACTGGAGGAAAAAGAGCTAAAGATATATTAAGTGGCTATTTTTCTATTCTATTTTCTACCCTTGGGTTATGTGGCATCAAGAAAATGGGATACAATTAGAAGGAAGATACTGGCAGTAAGTGCAAATTAACTGAACACAATAAAGTTAAGAGTATATGATGCAGAAGAATAACTGGTACAGCCATTCACAGAAGTGACTTGAAGAAAGTAAGATCTGAGTGCACTTTTAAAGGAGGATAAAGATTAATTGAAACAAGAGATAAACTGGACAACCCAGTCAATGGCTGTAATGACCATAAGAAGAGACTCTCAAAGTGACTTCTAAAACATTTTTCTTTAAACTAAAAGTTTCAATCAGATAACTTCAAAACAGGGAATCTAAAAATAAGATGTTAGTCAAGTTTGATTTTCATTCTTGAAAAACTGTGGTAGAAGGGTTCTCATCATTACTGTGAAATCCTCAAGATGGCAAAACCTAACCCAAAACTAAACCACCATTTAAAACTAAAAACAACATATGGGAAAAACATACAAAGCATATCTAAAAGGCAAAAGGACAGTATTATTAATATGAAAAGAATGGTTACAAATCTATAGGAAAAAAGATGCTCATTAGAAAAAAATGACTCATAAAATGAATGGGCAAGTTAAAAAGTAAAATCAGAAAAGTCTATAATAAACATTAAAAAAAAGATATTCAGCCTCTCTAGTATTCAAAGAATTTTCAGTTAAAATTATAGTTAACATTTTTCACTTAGATTGGAAAACTTAAAACACATTGATGAAACTTTAGGATTTGTTCAAACCTCATCTCCTCAGATCTATCTAATTACTCTCCCAGGCCCTCAGATGCATGCTATCCCAGTATCTGTGTGGCTCCCCTTCTCTGCCCTCCAGCCCATGAGTTGTCTTTATGGACTACAACACCCTGAGTATCATAGATACCACAGAATAATATGCAGCTATTAAAAAACAAACAAAAAAGAAGGTAGATTCTTGGATTGACATAGAAAGATGTCTGTCTATAAGCCTGGGTTGGTAGAACAAGGCACATTACAGATTAGTACGTATTACATGACCCTATATTTTGTTAAAACCACCAATGTGAAAATAAATGTTATTATGTGTATTTCTATGCTTATACATGCAGAGCATATTAACTGGGAAAAAAACATACCAAATTACTGGAAATTTGAAAGGCTTGGTGAGGATAGTCTTATTTTTGGGTTTTAACTAGTTTTTTTTTTTTCCACAAAAATGATGGATAAATATTAGAATTTTGTTTTCTACTTCATATAGTTCTGAGATACTTAATGTTTTACACAGAAAATGACTAATTTTGTAACCATAAAAATTAGAAAATGTTACTCTTTTGAAATAAAATAAATAGGAGTCTTACTATATAAGACTTTTAAAAAATGGTATATAACACTCATACTAGCTAAGTTAAATCCATAGGTTTTATTGTTGATGTAATATTTAACTTAGCTAATATTTTATTAACATTTGTTTTATAGTTCAGAACTGATGAAAATAATAGGAATAGAGGCAGAGGGAATATGCAGGATTAGAGAGGCAGAGGGATCATTTCTCTTCCAGAAAAAATTAGCTAGAGGACAGGCTGAGGCTGTCAGGAGGGTTGTTCTGGGGCTCAGGACACCAGGGGAAGGTGAGACACCACCCAGAATAAAGAAGGGGCAAAGGAAAGGAGTTTCAGCTGGCTGAAAAATCCCATGAGAAACAGCAGCTGGCACCCATCCCCCCACCTTTGGAGCAAAGAGCAGTCTGTGGACTGCAGGGGCTTTGGACTGGAGTGGCTACAGACTGAGGGGGTTACAGGGGTCCTCTTCCCTAAGAGAGAGAAGAGGGAGGGACACAGCCTATAGCAAATTCAGATTTTGGCCAGCAATCTTGGTCTACTACACTGGAGGGGTCACACACCTAGAGCCCAAGCCTGTAGGGAGCTCATGATAATTTGCCTTCTCAAGCACCCTCCCTACTGCCCCAGGCTGGTTGCTGTGGAGACAGAGGGAGGGAGGGTGAGGCCAGCCAAAGGAGAACAAGTTCTGAGAAAGTTTGTTTGTGAGGCCTGGCCAGCTCCGAGGACATTGCTTCTGGCACTGCCCATCCACCTGAGGATTTACTCTAAATGCATTCTCCCCTAACACCTGGGGTCTGAGCTGAGAGGTCTGCCAAAGAACGCCATATGCTAGCAGACCAAAAAGTGGACAAAAAGAAGGGAATAATAATAATAAATAAATAAAAGAGGCAAGCAGGTGCCTTTACTGCCCCCCTCCATAAGGCCCTTGGAAACTGGCCTGAACTCCATTTTTGGGTTAAGGACCCTGGTTTGAGCAATTAAATAGGGACAATTCTAAATATTTAGAACAAGGAGAACCAAGAGTCAAAGAATTGTCGTAGCACATGGCTACTTAATAGTAAATCTCTAGGTGAGAAAAAGAAACTGAACATCAGAGTAAACTCAGCATTAGAATCAGATGCCTAAACATCAGCAAAAAATCACAAACCATACTAAAAAAAAGGAAGATATGTCTCAGGCAAAGGAACAAATCAAAGCTCCCAACGAGACAGCTAATCAATGAAATTCATACAAATCTCCTAAATCAAAGCATGGAGTTGAAAGACAACATGGCTAAAGAAATAAAAGACATTAAGAAGACACTGGGTGAGCAGAAATCTTTTTCTTTTTCAAAGAAAAATCTGAAATCTTGGTGTGGCCATTTGACATAGTTATGAATTCCAAAAATAGATATTTAGTTAAGAATTCCAAAAATAGATATTGGATTATGCTTGTAAACTGGTCTGTTCCTCTGGTCATGATTAAGTTATGATTAGGGCTTTGATTGGGCCAGTAGGACGTTTAGTCCCCACCCACCAAGGGGACTACATGGCGGGGCAGAGGAGTTAGTTGGAGTTTTGAGTTGGAGTTCTGATGCTGAGTTGTAATGCTGGAGCCTGGGGAGGTAAGCAAACAGAGGAGCTTGGTCATGAGGAAGAAGAGAAGGCCCTGGGAAAACAGATGAACTGTTCACTTGATAGTCCACAGCTGGCCTTGTGGAGAGAGCAAAACCTGGAGAGAAACAAGCCCTGGGAAGAGAGGAACCCAGGAAGCTGGAATCCTCATAGACTTTGGTGAGGGAAGTAACTTATGCTTTATGGCCTGGTAACTGTAAGCTTCTACTCCAAATAAATACCCTTTATCAAAGCCAACAGATTTCTGGTATTTTGCATCAGCACCCCTTTGGCTGACTAGTATACTTGGATAGAAAAATAACAGCGCTTATGGGAAAGAAAGACATAATAAGTGAGATTAAAACTACGATAGAGGCACAAAACAGCAGATTTGAAATCTTGGAAGAAAGAATCAGTGACATAGAGGAAAGAACAATTGAAATTGAAAAGAGAGAGAAAAGAATGGAAAAAATTGAGCAGGAGCTCAGGGAATTGAATGATCGTATGAAGCACACCAACATACGTGTTATAGGAGTTCTAGAAGGAGAAGAGAAGGGAAAAGGTGCAGAAAGAGTATTTGAGGAAATAATGGCCAAAAATTTCCCAACTTTCAGGAAACACATAAATATACATGTCCAGAAAGCACAGCGTACTCCTTTTAGAATAAATCCAAATAGACCTACCCTAACACACATAATATGCAGAATGCCAAATGCCAAAGAGAAAGAGAAAATTCTGAAAACAGCAAGGGAAAAGTGAAACATCACATACAAGGGATGTCCAATAAAATTTAGTGCAGATTTCTCTTCAGAAACCATAGAGGTGAGAAGGCAGTGGCATGATATAATTAAGGTACTGAAAGAGAAAAACTGCCAGCCAAGAATTCTTTATCTGGCAAAAGTGTCCTTCAAATATGGTGCTGAGTTTAAAATATTGACGGATAAACAGAAACTAAGAGAGTATGTAAACAAGAATCCAGGTCTTCAGGAAATACTAAAGGGAGTTTTGAAATCAGAGAAAAAAGGTGAAGAAAGAGAGGCTTAGAGGGGAGTATAGAAGTGAAGACTATCAGAAAGGGTAACAAAAAAGGTAAAAAGATGGGCAAAAATAAGATATGACATATGAAAGCCAAAGGATAAAGTGGTTGAAGTCAGTAATTCCTTTAGTTATAACATTGGATGTTAATGGATTAAACTCCCTAAACAAAAGACATAGGCTGACAGAATGGATAAGTAAACATGAGCCATCCATATACTGTCTGCAGGAGATTCATCTTAGACCCATGATGCAAATAGACTGAAAGTGAAAGGTTGGAAAAAGATATTTCATGCAAATAGTAAACAAAAGAGAGAAGGGGTAGCTATAGTGGTGTCAGACAAAACAGACTTTAAATGCAAAAAAGTGATGAGATGCAGAAAATAATAGGAATATTTATTCTCTTTAACCATTTTTTTCACTATCAATATATAAACTTTCTTTTTCCACCTAGCATCCCTTCACTACCAACTATTTTTAAGCTTATACAGCCATATATATATATTTCCTTTCCACATTATTTTAACAATTCCAGAGGCCAGTTTATAACTTGCTGACATCTGCAAAGCTGACAGTTTCCAAAACATTTTCTCTGCTCACACCTACCTAATGAAAAGAGGGAAGAAAAAGCCACACCTATCAGCAAAATGCAACAGATAAAAGCAGTCAATGAGTGCTTGGGGTGAGGGGAAAGAGACACCAGGTAGGTATTTCTCATAATGCAGATTTTATGAAGTTCTGAGTAACTACTGGCTAGATTTAAGTTTCAGTTTTTAAGGCACCACAAAATAGATTCCTACAGTAGTGCCCTTTGCACTCTGCCCAAATTTCCTTTGCAGATTTGTAAAACATAATCTCACTTTGGCATCAAATTTTATATACTTTATATAGGATGCATCCCCAATACCAAATCATGATTCAAAAGGCAGAGTTGTTTTCTTCCAACACACTCCACAGTTGAAATATATCTGCATTTTCTTTGAGCTGGCTAAGAAATCCACACCATCTGCATGTTTGCTAAAGGGTGATTTTCTACAACTTAACACATTTCTGGCTGTTTCCTCTGCACAACCCACAGTGGTATAATGTAGTGGTTAAACCTCAGTGCTATTGGAGCATTTGGAAATTTGATTTCTCCTCTGCTATTTAATTTATTTACCCAATTGGAACAGCGAGTAATCTCTTTAAGACTCAATTTCCTCATCTGTCAAGTGGGGATGATAATAATTGTGTATTTTAGGACTTTAACTGGAGCTGTTGTGAGGATTAAATGAGATTTTACATGTGAGTACTTTGCACAACCTTTGGCACACAATAATTGTTTGGTGCTGATAATGAAATTCTAACTATAAATGAGAAATATAGGAAAATCTTAGAATTCATTGATTCCTGATATAAAAAATATTATCACAGAAACTGAATGGAAGTTTATATTTCCTAGTATTCAGTCTCCAAAAAAAAGTAGTAGATAAGGGAGTTGTTAATAAAATTAGTAGTATAATCTAGATGGCAGAGGAAATGTTTTATGTACTTATGGGAGTAAACTGGTTTCACAAACTTTGGAAATCTCAAGTTATACACTAATTATATGCTTATTATAAATAATTTCCAAACAACTACTCAGACAGGACTGAAAGAGGTTTAAACTTTCTTTTCCTAACCTTATAGGAATTATAATATATACTTATAAGTTAAAATAAGTACTTATAAAGTAAGATTTAGTGAGTATTCATATTACATTATTCATATTTGTTTAAAATGTGGCCCTCCTCACACTGGTCTGAATGATTGAGGTTTTGCTATACACAAATTTAATTCTCTAATGCAAAATTCCATCTCTTCTTTATTTTTTTTAATGCAGTCATAGCTTAACTTACTCTACCATTTTTAAAGAGGTTTAATGAAATAACTGATCCATTCCAAGATTATTAGAATGTCTCTTGTTTTAATTTACAATTAATACAAGCGTAAATGTTTTAAACTTTGAATGCTATGAGACACAACACTTTAATAACCCAATTTATTATCTTGTAAATCTCTTAGTGAAATAAGGAAAACATAATATGTCACTGCCAAGTTCAATAATGATGATTCATTAGTCACAACAGATAAAATTAGAATTCATTAAATGTGAAGTATTATTTTGATATGCAGAGTTTGTCTTTGAAGAAAAGTATGTTCATTGTTACAAATGAGTAATAATTTTGTGTTATTGTGTGTCATGTATGCAACCAAAGCCTCATTATCATAGAATTTGAGAGGCATGTAGGTTGCTGTGTTCTTTTCAAATTGCAAAGAAAATTTCAGCTTTTGATAATATGTTCTGCATTTAAGAATCCTTGACACATAGCAGTGCACTTAACTATCATTATCATTAAGAGAGAGAACAACCAGGAAGAATGAACTTTATTAAGCAGGACTCTACTAGTAAATTATAAACTAGCACTACAAGTTAAAACTGTATTTAAGGATAACTGAAACATGTAACATTGCAGTTAAGGGTGAAAGTCAGCTTAAACATTTATTTGGCCGTGTGAACTCATCTAATTGAACATTTCCTGTAGTGATAATGTTTCCTTTGTACCTAGGTTCACTTGTACAATAAGACCAGACAATCACCAATGCCCTTTAAACACCATACCTTTTTTTTTTCCTTTTGATATCTCTGCTTACATGTACAACCTATGGCATTATTTTAATGAACTCATATCTTAAAATACACAAAGAAAATAAAAGTGGCTATAGATTTAGGTTAACTATTGAAATCAGCATTTTGTAAGACAAAAGAATGCCACTGGGAGGTGGCAAAGGAGATGGCCAGAGATAGATTAAATAACTTGGTTAAATGTACCTGGGATGAGTGATAAGTGGAATTTACTGAGATCAGGGAACTTTCTCAAGCTACCCCAGTACTACCAGGGAAGAGATCTGGGGAGGGCAACTCCTCAAATTCACATTGTAGGGCAGGGAGCTTGAGGCAGTAGAACAGAGATGGAAATTATCACCTATGGAGTGCCTAATCCATGACAGAAACTGGGCTAGGTGCTTTATATGCATTGTTTCCTCAAATCCTGATAATGAACCTATAACAGCCCCCCAATTTTATGAATGTGGGGAACAGTCTGAATTAGACACAGAACTTTTCTAAGGTTTCACAGCTCAGTCTGTCTCATACAAATCCCCTCTGTTAGATCACTAAACCACTGGGCCACCTCAATCTTTGCATATTTAAAACACAAGGCTCTGTCTTTTGCTTCTACTTATTATATATATAATTCTACTTATTTTATATATATTTAATGGTATACATATATATGTCCCATTAAAATTTTTACAAAATTATTATGATAAAATAAGATTTAAGGATAGAGAAATTAAAGGAAAAATGAGGATTTAGCAATAAAATGAGATGAGACAGAAATGTATACCATTAGCTCTTATAGAGTTATTAAATATGGGCCACAAACTCAGCACAGATTTCTGGCACCTAATGCAAAGAAGAAAACTGGACAATTTTATATATTTCAATTGCTTGGGAAGCAAAATTTTTCTGATCAGTGAATTCTAAGATAAAATTCCTTTCATGATTACTCCTGAGTGAATGAGTAAGCACTATATATTAACATTTTATGACAATAAAGAAATTTCATACATTTTTATTGGTTTACATATAACTTAATTGCAACTGGTACCACAAGACACATCTTTCACTTTTTAATTTTTGTGAGTAATTGTGTTACAGGTTTATCACGACCAGCTTCAGATTAATCATTAAAACATCAGAAATGTTTGTATTGGACTAAGGAATTCAAGCCCATCATTTTTTTCACAGATCCCTTCCTTACTATTAACTCTTTCGTTAATTCAAACAATTGCTTAGATTCTGACTCTGCCATTTACTAGTTGTGCGATCTTGGGAAAGTTCTTCATCCCTCTGTGCTTGAGTTTCCTCATCTGTAATTTGGGGATGATAATTGTTCCCATCTCATTAGAATTAAATTTATGATTAAATTTAAACATTAAAATGTAAATATGCTTCTTCATACAATGCCTGACTGCAGTTAATTACATATAGTATGTGATAATGATGACATTTATATGATATAAATGTCTAACTGTTTCTAAATCTTTTGGCAAGCAAAATAAATCTTGAAAATTAAAGATGAACTACTTTTTCCTTCCTCTATGATATGGAGGTAGAAAACTGAAGTCTTCAGAAGGGGTTGAATTAGTACAATTCTTAGTAAACATTCTTGTAACTGTACTCTTGTGTTCTTACAAAAAAACAGTCTCATTTTCTCCACATAATGTACTGTTTTGGGAATTTGCAGAGAAACGTCTGATCTGTTTGAAATTTGAGAATGGCTCTAATTAAAACTTTCAAAATGTTTTAATTTTTTTCTTTAGTACTTTACTCAGGTAGCTTTTCAGCCCATTCTCCTCACTGAATCTCTAGGTATGCAGAAACCGATTGCTTCTAGGAACTAAACTGTTTGTTTAGATCCCAAGAATTAGAATTGGAGCATTTCTTTATACTTCAACAGTAATCTAACTGCCAGACTACTGGAAAACATGTGTCATTCTATAAAATACCATACTGAGTTAGTTATGTTACTTTGGTTATAAGAATCAGAGGCTCACTCAAGTAGCTGCACATAATCAAAAGGTAATTTTTCTAGGGTTACTTTGGGTAGTGGAGAAACAAGACTAAACTGCATTGTCATGTTTTACTAGAACACAGGAAAAGCTGAACTAGGTTTAAAAGGCAGAGCATTGGCAGGCAGAGTCAAGCTTTACAGAGACTGGAATAAAAAATTAGATTAAAAGGAAATAATTAAACATTTACCCTATCTTTCCTGCACATATTTTATTGTGGGGTAACCAAGTAAATATCCCTAGTTGATGAAAGAAAGTTTATAGAGAAATTCAAATTAACAAATGTTGAAATAATAATAATATTAGAAAACCACCTGTTTTAGTTTCCTAGGCTGCTCAAGCAAATACCATGAAATGGATCAGGTTAAACAATGGGAATTTATTTGCTTATGGTTTTGAGGCTAAAAGAAAGTCCAAATCAAGGTACCATCAAGGCGATGATTTCTCCCCAAAGACTGTGGCATTCTGAGGCTGGTTGCTGGCGATTCTTGGTCTTTAGCTTGTCACATGGCAATGCACATGGTGGCCTCTCCTGGCCTCTCCTTTATCTTCTGGGTTTCCTTGATTTCGGCTTCTTACTTCCCATGGCTTTCTCTCACTCTCTCTGAATTTCACTCCACTTATAAAGGACTCCAGTAGCAAGATTAAGACCCATCCTGACTGAGGTAGGCCACACCCTCTTAACTGAAATAACCTCATCAAAAGGTCCTACTTACAATGCGTTCACACCCCCAGGAATAGATTAGATTTAAGAACATGTTTTTCTAGGTCACATACAGCTTTAAACCACCACTCCACCATTTTGCAGACCCTAATGAAATACCTGATTTTGGACATGATTATAAATGAATGAAATCATTAGAGAAAAGGTGATAGGGAACTTTAAAATGGAGACTTTGGGCTGTCAGTACAGATCACTCTTAGTTATCCCTACAGAAGAATAATCAGATATAATGTGCTCCAGGTGATGTAATATGAAGTACCTATAGCACCTGTGAATAAAACCTGCCATAAAAAGTACCTGAAAGTTCATCTCTAGAGCTAACTCTCAACTATGGGAAGTGCAGAATATGGAGGAACAAGTTGAATAACACCACAGGAGGTGAACAGAATAATGCAGAGAATGAAATATTCTTAAGAACAATGGGCTTGGTTTGTTCAAGAAATTAATGGCAGGGAGTAAAAGAAAATAAATGAGCTCTGAATTGAATAGAAGAGACTTAAGACTCATACTAATCATATATAATGTGTGGGCTTTATTTGGATCTTGATTCAAACCAACCAAATTGAAAAAAATATTTTAAGGAAAAGCATTGTTGTTAACGTTCCTAGTTGAGATAATGGCATTGTGATATGCAAGAAAATGGCCATGATTTGTAGAGATGAATATTGAAATATGTAGGGATGAAAAGACATGATGTCTGAGAGATTTATTTAAAATAATTCAGCAGAGGGAAAAAAAGAAAATGAAAACTCAAGAGCAGATGAATGGAACACGACAAATCTTGATAATTGCTGAATTTGGGTGATGGCTATGTGATGATCCATTGTACAGTCTCTCAACTTTCAACTATATTTTAACACTTTGTAACAATTTTTAAAATCTGAAAATAACTTAGGGAAGCCACAAAAAAGCAAATAAATCAATAACTGTAATATTCTGAATGGCATGAGTTTCAAAAGAGAAAGAACAAGATGCAAATCCCTGGTCAGAGTAGCTTAAACCCAATCTCCTCACTGCAGCAAATGTAATGTGGTCTCTTTTAAAACATAAAAATTGAAAATAATATTCTGGCTTATCCAACATCTTTGAGAAAATAAAAGCAGCACATTTCATCTTTGCAAATGAAATAGGAGATCTTTGAAAAGTGGTTCATTTTCTGTTCAATGCCTTCGATCATCACTGAATTGATATATGCTCTCTTATTACAGAGAGAAAATCAATTGAGCCATCACTGTATGTATATTTTTGGAGGAAGATAAAAGAAACCACAGACAATAATAAAATACATGCAAACAAACAGGATCAAAGAAAGACTAGAACATATTTCTGCTTATATTTTGGTCAGCATTACAAAAACAAAATAATGTAAAGTTATAATAATTTAAAAGGAATGAGAGTAAAAATTTATGAATATTTAAAATGAAATTAAGGTTTTTACTTTCAAACAGATATAGTGAACCTCCCCTTTGTTATATATTAATAAGAGTAAGTCTAAAAGACTTTCATATATAAATATACAATTGCCCACTGTATGTGATATTTGGACATCACACAGGTACCTGAATCTCTTATATCCAAATATAAGTTAATATGTACTTCCTTAATTGATACCTTCTCCTGTATTTTTTATGTCAGCAAATGGTGCCCCCATAAATATAGTGTCTTCATTGCCTCAAACTTCTTCCTTACCACTCTATGCAATCAACTTAGTCAAAAAGACTGATTTATCTCCTTAATATTTCCCAAACTTGACTCCACCTTTCCATTTCTTCCCACTGGATTACTGTTACAGACAATTAGTAGTTATCTTTTCCACTTACAGAAAGAAGAAAATAATAAAGAAAAGAAGAAAGTCTAATTTAATTTAAAGTGAAAAACAAAGGAAATTTTTAATGAAAACAAAACTGGTATTCTCTCACCACAGAAGATCAATAAAATTCATAAATGTCTAACCAGTTAGACAGGAAAAAAGAGAAAAGACTCAAAACATCAATCTGAAAAATGAGATAGGGGAAACCAGATCAGATTTTACAGACATTAAAAGGATAATAAAGGTATATTATGAATACCCTTATAACAAATTTGAACACTTAGATGAAATGGAAATATTCCTTGAAAGAGACAAACTACAAAAGCTGAGTTAAGAACAAGTAGGTTACCTTAACAGCCTTATAATTAATAAAGAAATTGAATTTTTAGTCTAAAAACCTCCTACAAAGAAACCTTGAGGACCAGACGAGTTTCCTGGCAAATTCTACCAAACACTTGAAAACAAATAACACCAGCTCTACAAAAACTCTTCCAGAAAATCCAAGTGGGGGGAACAATTCCCAATTCACTCTATAGAGCTAGCTTTATCCTGATATAAAAAACAGAGGCATACATTACAAGTAAAGAACTACAGACTAGTATCTCTCATGAACATAGACGGAAAAATTCTTTTAAAATCTTAGCAAATAAAATCTAACAATATATAATAAGAATTATATATTGAGACCATGTGGAGTTTTCCCCAGGAATGCAAGTTTGGTTTAAAATTTAAAAATCAGTAAGTATTATTTGCTGTATTAATAGACATAAAAAGCAAAATCATATGATCATGTCAATATAAGCTAGAAAGATGATTGACAAAATCCAACAGCTACCCATGATAAAATATACTTGGAACAATAGGAATATAGCATAACTTCCTCAATTTGATAAAGGATATTTATGAAAGATCTTCAGCTTACATTAAATTTAATGGTGAAAGGCTGCATGCCTTTCCCATAAAGACTGGGAATAAGGCAAGGTTGTCTGCTTTACACTTTCTAGTAAATATTGTATTATAGGTCATCACAGAGCAATAAGTCAAGAAAAATTATAAAAGACATCCAGTTTGGAAAGAAGAGAGTAAAGTTGTTTGTTTGTAGATAACACTATCATCTATGTAAAAATCATTTTGAAGGATATAAGACAAATATATATAAATTAATTGTATGGCATATAGCAGCAGCAAACAATAGGAAACTGAAATAACAATACTATTTACAATAGTGACAAAATAAGGAATGCTTTTGACAAGTTGATTCTAAAATCTATATGGAATTGCAAAGGACATAGAATGACCAAAATAGCTTTTAAACATATTAACAAAGTTGAATTACTTATACTACATAATTTCCGGATTTGTTTTAAACCTACAGTAATCAAGAATTGTTGTATTGGTGTACTGATACATATACAGATCAATGGAACAGAATAGAGAGTACAGAATTATGATTTCTCAAAGTCATGATAAATAACAA
>JAQZBX010055371.1:0-18431 GCA_029593785.1 Cabassous unicinctus | reverse complement strand
TTGCAGAGAATTTAGAAAATCAGTGATATTGCTTCATTCTTCCCTGAATAAATTTCATGGTATCACTTCTCTGAGAAATTCACTTTTACCCATAATCATTGGAACAATTGTGTTTCTAGATTCTTTATAGACATGGTTATTATTTAGGATTTGCACTTATGCGTCATCTCAAGACCCCTGGAGAAATGGTGATTTCACCATCTAGAGGAGCCAATTTTCTTTCAAAACCTGATTGAGGAGGAATTTTTCACTATACTCTTGAGTTTAGTTAAAGTTATAATAGTGCTCATTAGCAAAGTTTTTTGCTGTTAATCTTAACAAAAGAAAAGTATTCCAAACATTTCATAGTAACTGGGGATTCAATACATTTCCAATTTTGTCAGATCATAAATATAATTTATTAATATTACAATACATGCATAAAATCATGCAGCTCCAATAAAATTATATTTTAAGGGTTTAGAATAGCATTATTGCATGAAAGAAATCCGTGTACTATTTAAATGATCAACAATCAGGAAACAAACAAAAATTGACAAGTAGTTATTAAATTAAAAATATTGGGATTCATTTTAGTTTGAATTATTAAAAGAAAACAAAGAAAAAGGTTTGCGGCATATAGTGAGAGTCATATCAAAGGCTGTTGGAAGAGATTGTCGGAGATGGTATATAATAATAATGTTAGGTACTCTCTGAGTCTGAGTTGCTACTCTCACAAGTAGGCTGTAGGAAAGCAGCTCATGTGTCTTTATTCTGAAAATGATTATTTATTGCTGACAATCAGGAGGTTATCAGAGTATGAGAGAGACTAGAAACACCAAGGAAATTCTTATAAATGAGGGCACAAAAATAGAAGTCTCCGTATACCTTACCACTTGTCACAGATTTGAAAATTTGTAGGGACTGTTTGGTGAGCAGAAATAAGAAGTCAAATCTATGAAAGCAGAAATTACTTTTGATTTTGTACAGGACATGTTTGGTTTAATCAGAGCCAAATAGCCTCAGACAGGGTTTCACAAAGTTCAAGTAGAACTTTACCAACTTTCACAATCTTTCCATGTTCTTAGTTTTTATATATGCATTTTGGGCAGAAAAGTATATATCTGTAGGATTGCTTATTTTCTTAGAGGTGGCAAAAAATCTCTGATATGTCAAGAATATTTAGAGTGAACAAAATACATAGAATAACTTGGCAGGTTTGCAATCTGGAGATGAATATGAAGGAAAATGATGGCCAGACATCTAATACACCATAATAATATTTTCATGACATATACCACTCAGAAGAAGGTAATGGTAGGAAAAACACATGCAAAAGATATATTACCCGAATTTCCTTGAAATATGGCAAAGCATAATTTAATATAGTCTTCATAAATCATCTCTTCTCATGTTTCTTGGTTTCAGGAATGCTTTGTACTCTAGAAATTATAGAAATTCCTAAGTAATGTATAATTTTGTTGTTTGTGTCTGTGGAAAATTATCATATTGCAAATTAAAACTGATACATATATACAATTATTTAAATTTTCAAAATAATAAATTATGGTATATTTTTAAACAAACATATTTTATTGACACATATTAATAAAACATACTATTCATCTGAACTGTGCAATCAATGTATTTCGTATAATCACATAGTTGTGCATTCATCATTTCAATAATTATGAGAGCATTTTCATTATTTCAATAATGATAATAATAACAATAAACAAAAAACAGACAAATGATAAAATTCCTGATCTCTCAATCTCTCTTTGCTTCCCCCACTGTATATAGCTGTGGTTTCTGGTTTTTCAATCAAAACTGTATAATCAATGGATTTTAGTATAATCAAAATGTTGTACATCCATCATCTCAAATATTTTAGAACAATTTCATTACTCCAAAAAGAAAGACTCCACACAACTTAACATTCTCTCCTCAGACCTACATGACTGCTAATATTAGTTCATCTTTGTAAATTGATTTATATTTACAATTTATATGAATGGAATCATGCAATATGTACTACTCTGGGTCTGGTCTCCTTCCCTTAGCATAAGTTTTTGGGTTTATTTTTGTCTGATATTAACATTTTGTAGCATTAACTTACATTTGTTCAGCTTCAAGAAAAATGGTTTTATATATGCAATTCTCCCCATATTCATATTTCATGTAATATATTTATATTTCATGTAATATATTTTATTAATAAGAATGCAATCATACAGTATTGGTCCCTTTGTGTCTGGATGCTTCACTCAACATAATTTCCTACAGGTTCATCCATTTTGTCATATGTTTCACAACTTCATTTCTTCTTACTGCTACATAATATTCCATCATATATACTCCACAATTTTTCATCCATTCAACAGTTGATGGATACGTGGGTTGTTTCCTACTTTTGGCTATTGTGAATAACGTTGCTATGAACATCTGTGTGCAGATGTCTACCTACTTCAAAAACAAGAAACCCTCAATATCTTAATATTTGACAGACAATCCGATGTCAGACAAGCACCAAGTTCTGAGTAGTTGTATTCTGTTTGACAATAAAAAAACCTTATTATATTTGTAATTTGAATTCCCTTTTATTACTGATAAAACTAAGTAGGAGTTAATCAGTTTCATTTTGTCTAAGAAAACTTTTTGCTTCTGTAACAGTTTTATTTTGTTTTCCTTTTCTATTTATCATTATTTTTTTGCTGTTTATTATTATCTTCTTTTACTTAGCTGATGGTCTCTTTGTTCTTATTTTTACTTTGTTACCATGTTAGTGTAGCTGCACACTAAAATCCCATCCCTCATTCTACTCCAATCCCCTCCCCAGCTGTAGCACTTGTGAATAGGGCTAATCAGTCAATAGAGTCCTGATTCCATGTTTTCCTCTCCAGAACCCCTAGGGTACACTAAGAATATTGCCTGCCTTTCCTAAGGGGGCTCTTCTTGATCCTCAGGGAAAGTGACAATACAGATCCACAGGTGGGGCCAGTGCCCAATATAACATCCCTTTACTGAAGTCTAAATCATGGATATGTCACAGGTATCTGTCAAAGGAAAATTGATAAGCAGACTGTGAGATGTTTATGAAATACAATATTATTCACAATTTAAAATGAAGAAACTACTAGTACACTAAAAAATATGCATGACTCTCAAAAACATTCCCAGTTTGCAAAATAGTTTTAACAAAAAATTGAACATTGCATAATTTATAAAGAGTTTAGAGTAAGAATATTAAACCTATGGAAAAGCAAATTAATAAATGGTAGTGTGGTAATTGTTTACACAAAAAAATTTCTATAGACTTGAAATAATCTAGAAGCTCTAACTGGTGGTGAGGATTTTAAGCAAAGGAAATCCTTATATATCACTGGTTTATGTGTATAAATTGGCACAGTTGCTTTGTAATCCCTTTGATATTGTATCAGGCAACTAAGAATAATTTATGTTGCAATAATCAATAAATCTTAAGTGTTGGTGCTAAGTGTAGCAAAGATCATTTTCACCTGGTGATACAGGTCCCTTCTGTGTTGACCATGAATTTACTACACAACATCCATATTCTATGCACAAGCTATTGGAGCAGCTTTAATATGAGATGCTAATGTTCCTGTGCAGAAAGAAAATAAATTTAAACTTGTATCAATATGCTGGATCTTAAAGCAAAAATTCCTACTTTTGTTCAGAATTCCTTGTTAGAGAAATCAGAGGCCAAGTCTTGCCCAATTATAATTGGGACAATATATCCTCTCTTAATGGGGGCACCACAGAGAGAACCATCTTAGAGGCTTCATCAGATATTTTGAATATTAGTTCAGCTGTACTTTATTTTTTAAAATTACACATGTTATGGCCCTGCGCTTCCAGTGAGGAGAGTGGATACCTGCAATGAGAAAGAAAAAGGTCATGAAAACAAGAGCAAAACGCTGTAAAACTCTAGGATTTGGGGGTTTTTACATTAGGAAAATTTTTATTATATGTATTTAATTCTAAATGTGCTTTAAAATATAATATAGTCTTCTTTTCAAGTTAACAATATATACCAAGTTTCCCTGCTAATATAGATTAAATTTAGAGTATTAAACTGCTTCAACAATGGGGTCACATATTCATTATATTCTTGATGTTACTGTCCTGTGCTTGTATTATATTTACCTCTCATTTCTGAAATATTTTTATTCTGAGCCATCAATATTCTTCCCTTCTGAGGAGATTAGCATCTGAATAAAGAGCTATGTCTGTTTTTTAAAGCCTAATTATAGGCAAATAAAAAAGACTTTATGTGACCGACCATTTTGGGGAAAGCTAATTTCCTTCCAGAAATTGTGCCCAACCAATGCATTGACATCTCTGAAGGGGCTTATTGTGAAGGACTCAGGCACCCACTGGTTATCACGATCTTGGGCACATCTATATTCCTAGCCCAGGCTCCTCTATTAAAGGTTTCCCTATCAGGGGATCAGAAATGAGGCTTGCTAATGGGTCTCTACTGAGATATCCTTCAGAGAGGAAGGAGAGGAGATTTTGAATGCAATTTCTCCATTAAAACTCAGCCCTCAGTTGTTTTCCACTCCTAGGCCATGGGACCAAAAAACTACAGGAGCCTTTTATTCAGGTCTCCCTCATCAGTGAGATGATCCCGTATCTGTGATGATCCAACTGAATCTCCATCACTAGCACTGTTCCATTGGGAAATAGGACAGGGCCAAAACAGCAGCTATACTCAGTTCACCACCTTGCTTATATTACCTTTGTAAGTGATTAAAGAACATTTTTACTTCCATTTTGACTGTGACATTTTAATTGACTACCATTGACACCTAGAAGCTCAACTCATACTTGAACACATGGACACAGAGATCAAGGTAGCCAATTAAGTACAGTTGTATATTTAAAAAGCAGAAGTTCTGCAGAACCCATGGAACACTTTTGGAAAATGCAAACAACAGCTGCAAGACTTACTTTCTGCAACAATACCATGACCTCAAGCAGATTTTACTTCTCAGATATATTTGGAAACTGAGGAGATCAGAAAAAGAAGATGTATAGCTGATTACCTCCTAGATCCTCAAGAACATAGTCCATGGAAATATAGGCACCACCCTAGTTTTAGCCTGCATGCATAGACCACCAGAAGAACATAGGACCAAATGTAAAACCTGCCTCACCTGCCAGATCCTTGTCAAGGATAAAAATACTGCCCAGGATTTTTCAAAACCAATGGGCCAGGAAGTTCTGATTAGGGAAATCATAGTGATTCTATCCCATCCAGAAGGTGTGACTTGATCCTGGCCACAGATGATGCTTTCTCCAGGTTTGGTCTAGCCATGTCCATTTTTTCCCCTGACTTGTGCCACATTATCCATGCCCTACAAGAACACATTTGTTTTTCGTTTAATTTTCCTGAATGTATTACGTCTTATACTAGCCCCAGATTTGTGACTTAAACTACACATCAGTGGCCCAGTCATGGGATATCCAATGGACTCTCTATGCTCCATATCCCCCTCCAGCCACAGGATGATTTAGCATTTTAAGGAACAGTAAAGAATGGTCTTAATTGGCTTATGGATTGAGGCAAAGTAACACCAGCCTGGAATACATTGGAAGGCAATCCTTCTAAATCATGAATAATAATGATTGGGAATGTACTAGAAAACCTAGGACAGAAGTATCTCAGTGGGAGGTCATATTGGGAACCTTGTTAAATTAATTTATATCTTGATTGTGGTGCCCTAATATTACAGATCACAGGGTACTTCATGTTCCATTGAGACTGTGCTGCTTCTATTTGTACTCTATCCTGATATTCTCTGAGCTCCAGAAGGCATTCAAATCAGCTTCAACTTAATAGTCTGAGTTGCGCTGTACATAAATTAATGACTCATTCCAAGTAAAAAGATTCATACAAACTCTCAAGGAAGAAGCTTCCAAAACATGGCTCTCTAAAACTGACTTATTTTGTTATAATACATCTTTTCCAGGTTTGGCAGTGGTTGTAACTCAAGGATGTGATCCATTCTCCAGACAATCCTGATCAACCTGCTTGGAGTGGTTTTAGTCATATACTTCATCCACCATTATTTCACAGTAACTATATGATATTTTAAACAGCAATGAAAATATAACTCATTTGGGGCCTTTATTAGTTAGCCTATATTTCTCACCTGGGTCCTAAAAATTCCAGGTGAGTGGATGAAGAATCTGGCACCTTATTAATAACCTATGTGTGATTTTCCGTCCTGACCATAGGCAATTATAAGCACTTCACTGGTAGGCCACATAGAGGGAATGTTGCCTTCCTCACACAGGCTTGTTAAATAATCAATGTATTGCATTGTCTAAAGAGAAATGTTAAATATTATAAAAATATAACAGAAGACTTGACTAAGATTCCTGATTTAGCAATATGTGAAGAGAATAAGAAAACAGAAATGAAGAGAAGACTATTATAAATAAATATTAACTTGATATCTGTAGGAAGGACATGAACTTCCATTTGAAATGACATGCATAAAATAAAAAAAAAAAACAATCCTACACAACTGTTCATGATAATTCAGACCTAAATGATGAGATATTAATGAGATCAGCACCAAGTAAATATGAATCAGATATGAGGGCCAAATATTTCAGAAATGACATGTATTTGCTTCCCGACTGCCCTCTTACACTTTCTTAGGATACTAATAAATGAAATAACCATGAGAGATCCATTTTGAAACATCATATAAGGAAAAATTAACCTAACAGATGTATATAAGGCATTCCAAATTAGAAAATGAGGATAGGATGCTCTAGGAGGAAATTGGGGAGGACATGGACCATAATAAAAAAAGATATTCTAAAAAAGAGGTATTCAAAAATAAATTATCAAGTTTGTAAAATTATATAAAAATAGGCACAATATTAAAAATATATCATGATCAAATTTTATTGATCTCAGAATGTAAGTGGTTTCTCATTAGAAAATTTTCTATCCTAATTCATTAAAATCCTAATTTAAGAGATTACATAATAATGCCTTCTTTGCAGAAGAGGTGTCTTTTCCAACTACATACTTATTCATTATGAAAATTGTTATAAAAATTTAGAAGGAGTAGCCTTAATCTCAAAAATGCAACTATTAAAAGGGAAAGCAATAGTTCAACCTCACAGAATTTAAAATGTACATGATGAAAGCATATTTTGGTACAGAACCAGGCAAAGAAGACCACTCATCAACTTTATTAAGCAAATTATTCAAACAAAATAATGAAAATAAAATATATAAGAATCTAAAAAACAAAAGAATCAACACTCACATAAGTAATAGATCAAATCTGAAAGTAAATGAGAAATAAAAGTCCACACAAATTTTGCAAAATTAAAATTTTTGAAAACTGAAATTATATTAATATTTCTGAACCTATACAAAGTAACTCTAACCAGATTAAACAATAAAATGTAAAGAACAATATTACAATATTTGGGAAGGTATTTCATAACTCCAAAACAGGAAAAAATTTCTTAGAAAGAGGAGGAGAAATGGATATTAAAATGTACCTATTTTAAAGATGTTTGTGAATATGATTGTAATGTGATGAAGAATTTTTGCCTCAAGAGCCACCACAAAAGCACAGAAATGTAAACCACAAAGCAAGTGAAAATAAATATAACAAATAATACCTAAAAATTGGAATTTAAAGGAAGCAGCTGCACAAACATTTCACATACATGTAACAAGAAGATCTGCACCTCCAATATTGGAAGCAAATTATTACCTCAGTGAGGTACTGCCAAAAATTCAGTAGATTGAAAAATAAATAAATCTGGAAGGATCAATTGTTGATGTGGATGTGGAGCAAAGGAAAAGTCCATATGTTGATTGTGTGTGTATAAGTTGGTGTAATAGTCAGGGTTCTCTAGGGAACACAATCAACAGGACATATCTGTAAATAGTATGAGATTTTATAAGATTCTCTCACATGACTGTGGGGATGCAGAAGTCCAGGTTTCACAAGAATCCTGCAAACCAGGGGCTCCAATCAAAGTCCAATGAAGGTCCTTGATGAGTTTCTGGGAGATGTTGGTTGTCCAAAGATGAGCTGGGATATTCTCTCTGAATGCTAAAATCACTTCCCCTTTTAAGGCATTCAACTCTTTGGATAAAACATCACTCATTGCTGATGACAATCTCCCTGGTTGATCATAGATGTAATCAGCCATCTATGCAGTAAAGTCACTGATGACTAAAACCATAAATGCCTTTGTACTACAATTAGCCCGGTGCTTGCTTGACCAAACAACTGTGCACAATTACCTGACTCAGTTGACACATTAGCCTAAACATCACAGTTGGTAAGATGATTTCAAAGCTGTTTGATATTGCATTAGTCAGCTACAAACACCTTATGTTACAATAACCAAAAAACCTTTAGTTTTTGTGCTGAGAGCAGAGAAAATTATTTTCATTTTGTAACACACGTCCTTTGTGTGTTCGCTATGACTTTACTCCACATGATCCATATTCTATTATCAGTAGCAGCCTGTGTATGGTATGCTACTAGTTCTCAAGAAAGAATGAAAATATATTATAATGATGTACATATACGTTAGCTCTAAAATCCAGTCTTTAGTTTTGCTCACAATTCATTGGCCAAAGAACATCAGATGGCTGTGCTGGCCATAATGATTCAGGACATTATTTCCTCTCTTAGAAGGGGCACTGAATCTCAGAAGGGCCATCCAATATTTTGAAAAATGATCCAGACAAGGTTCTACTTATTAATTCTCCAAAACACTTGCTATGACCCTGTATTTATACTCCAAAGAGTGGTGGTCTGTAAATGTAATAAGTGTAAGAGTAAGAAAAGGTCATGGATAAAGAGAGGAAGAGAGCAAACTTCTAGGAGTATGGGTGTTTATATTAGGACTATTTTTATCATTAGGTTTTTATTTTAAAACTGATTTGTAATACAATATATACTTCCTCTCCAATAAACAATATATAGCCACAGCACCCTCCTGAATACAGATTAAATTTAGAGTGTTACAATTTGTTCAACAATGGCATCATATATACATTAATATTTATATTTCTCTTGAAGTTACTATCATGAAATTGAATTACAGTTAACCCTAATTTCTGAAGGCGGTTGATTCTAATTTAGTCAATATGCATTCTCCCTGAGACAAGTTCCTGATAAAGTCCTATATGTTATTCAGTCCTTGCCATGGACATTTACAAAGATTAACCTGACTGGACACTTAAGGGAGCATTGATCTCCCCATACCAGCCTTGCAGCAGAGCTGGCGCATTGCAGGCTATGAAGGGAATTACAGTCAAGACTCATATCCTCCTGCCCATACATGGTGCTGTGCATACCAGCATTCCTAGCTCAGGTACATGAATTAGGAGAACTCCCTTTAAAGGCCAAAATAGAGGATTTACTCAAGTGCATCTTCTGGGAAATCCTCATTGGAGGGAGAAAGGGAAAACTTTGAGGGCACTTTCTCCACTCTAAGTTCTCAGATTTTAAAGTCCTGGCATTTAGCTCCATAAAAGTACAGGAGCCTTTTAATTAGTGCTTCCTCAGTGGTGAGATGACCACATGTCTGTGCTGATCCATCTGATCCTACATTAGTCATACATTTCCTAAGGACATGAACCAGAGGTCGGTTGACATCTTTCCTCAGTTTACCCTCTTACTTATACTATATGATAGTAAGTGATTAAAGACTTCATGATTTATTTCCAATTTGTGATTGGCAGTTTTTTTCAGCTGCCTTTCATTCCTAGATGCTTGTCTGAGGTCTTAACAACACTAAAACAGTGAACAGAGATGAAAATTAAGCACTATTCTGGAAAAACAGAAGGCCTGGAAATCCTGTGGGGTAATTATGGAACATACTAGCAGAGACCATAGGGCATTTTGGAGGAATGCTAGTGAATCATTAGCAAGAGCTTCAGGGTACCATAGAGTGTATCATCAATGAGGTGCTAGAAGAAACCACTGAGTACTCTCTAGAGGAGCTACTGGATATTGTAGGGCATATCTACAGCCTTGCAATGGGTCTGGGGAAATGCAGCAGAAGCCAAGGAACATTCTTGGAGAGTGCTAGTGGATTGGGTTTATAAGCTTTGCCATTGGAAGGGAGTAATTGGACCCACTGGGTCATATTAGTGAACCAACAGAAGGTTCAAGAAAGGCTTTTACAGCAGATATCTCATCATTGCTTAAGGAACTCCCACAATTGGAACCCTGATGTCAGGACTAGCCCATTACCTGAACAATTCTAAGCAGGTCTCTGCTCTACTTACGTACCAGCTTATGATCCAGGAAGTTGTTGAAACTTCAGGAAAAAAAATAATGCAGCTCCCCTCTGTATGACTTTGGTCATGGTCCTGAGTTCATTTCCACAAAACAGAGGTAATCTTGATGAATTTAGCCAGGGAGAGTGTTGCCTTGAGGGGGCATGTTACATTCTATCACCCCTTCAAAGTTCCCTGACTACAGCTACTGCCAAGACAAAGTTGTGGAGACTACAAAGGTACAGAGCTGTCCTGTGCCCAGCTTGTCATTCAGACCCTGCACTTATCTGAGCAGTGACAACAGCAGAGTAAGCTGCAGCAGCATAGGATGATATCTGGATTGTCAGTTGATCTGTGCCTAGGGCCCTGGGCTCAATGGCAGAGCAATAGGACTGCCATTTGCCTGTGTGTGCTCAGAGCTGGTTGTGATCTTCTCCAAATTAAAGTGCAGAGACAGAGAGACGACAGAGAGAGAGGCCTAAGGTGACAACTGAATCACCCTCCACCACCAAGCTGCTTCCCAGCACAGAAGCAGTCTTTATTCACCTGTACATGGCCAAAGGTTTGCAGCCATTGTCTTTCCCTTTCTGTTAAGCCTAAACTCTACCTAAACCAGGTCATCTTTCCTTGTGCCATTTTGGGGCTTCAGCTGACAAACAGCTGCTCTTCCAGGACTTCCAATTCCTATGCCCTCACCCCTGAAATCTGTTGCCCTCCTGATGTTTTTTTTTTCACTTGAAAAATCTTTTAAATTGCCCATCAAGTGTATAAACATAGCTTTATATATAGATCTCTGCACAATAAGTGAATACACTTATAATACAAATACATAACTTTACAGTAATGTGGAGTATCTAATAAAGATTAAATATACAAATTTATATTTACATGTTTATTCTGGAATATAATGAGGCAAAAACAGCCCTAGACAATTAAAGAAGAGTAAAACACACACACACACACACACACACACCCCACTAAAGATGTAAAACAAAAATAAACAGAATGGAAGCTCTCTCCTGGGGATGAATCAATTGCAAAAAGAGAGCAATCTTAATAATTTCACTTTATAACAAGGTCAAAATTCAGATGTAGAAGAATCAGACATTAGAATTAACCACCAAATTTCAATTTTTGAAGAAAAATTTTCATAGTGAATTGCAACAATATTGAGGACTTGACAAATTTGTCTGTTTTCCTTAATTAAGCTCTGATTTTGTTTTTGAGAGAATCTTTTCCCTCTAATTGAGAAAGTAGCAGGACTCCCCAGGATAGCAGTTTAATATTTTCTTGTTTATTGTGTGGGTTTCCATCCACTGAGATAGCACACTATGACAAGAGGAACACTTTCAAATAACATGGAAGTATGCCTCAGGTCTGCCCTATCCTGCATATCCCTCCATATCTGACACCCTATCTTGCGTTTAAAAAAAATTCTGGACCGAAATTTTAAAAATTTTATTGTGATGTCATATACATAATATAAAATATCTCACTTTAACCACTTTCAAGTATACAATTCGGTGATGTTCATTATGCCATGGATTTTCAAAGCTGATAGATATCCACTTATGCATTGACTCACTAGCAATACCTAATGTAAATTCTGTGAAACCCTTTTAAATAGATTAAAAATCTTAAGTCTTAGATAAGCTGTGCTGCAATGGTAAACTGTCTTCTCCATTCTGGATATTATACATGCATTGATCCATTTCTCAACTTGAAACATATACATATTTATTTTTACTGTTTATATTAGTTATTGTTTCTTTATCATTTAGAAAATCATATAATCTTTTTGGTTATACTCAAATGTTTATATAGATTAAAACCTCCATAACACACAATGTTGATCTAACAGAAAATAAAAAGGAACACATTTGGAAATTGATCTGAAATTCAGGACATGTTTATATAAGTTATAAATATAAAACCCAAAGAAGACAATCATACAGATACTTATTTTTTTCTAGGTAATTTTAAAGTCATTTACTTAATTTATATTCATGGTTCATGAAATAGTCTACATCATTCATACCTAACTTTGTACCATGTGTGCACCAAAGAGAAAGGATTTTCACTCTGAGCACAAAATAATTTTCTATAAATATTTTTTGGATGGCAAAGATTTATTTGTCTTTCCCAGGATAAATTAGAGAGTGGCAGTACTCAGACTTGTCGCAGAACAGATAGCCAGGAAGACCTGATCATCATTAAGTTGATTTGAAGGAGCAAAAATGGGTTCAGTGGCTCCATAACAGAAATTTTTATGAACGTAAAGTTCCAGGATTCATCATGAATGTCATCAAAGGCAATGTTGCACTTATTAATATCTAGGAAAATTCCTACACAGTGAAACCAAGGAATCACATGCAGGATTGTCAAAGAAGTAGAGCTGGCTGAGTAGAATGCTCCATTTCTCAAACCCACAATCCTGGATCCAAGTTCTGAAGACAATTGGATGTTCCCTTTTCAATAAAAGAATGTTTGCAAAGACTGAGATCCCATTCTTTACTTCATTACCATGAAGTAATGGTAATTATTTGCTTATTTATGTAATGAATTTTCTTTCTTTATTGCATAATTTATATGAGACTATGGTAGCTGTCTGCTGTAAAAAATATATGAATTATCATTTATTCTATGAAAACACAGATATCTAATAGAATAGGTATTTGGATAATGGAAAAATTATTTGAAAAAATTTAGAATAATGTTGAAACGTTAAAATTGGTTTTCGTTTCATTTACCTTCCATACTTAGTGTTGTTGACTGAGCAATTACTTTCCAGGCTTTTATTTCCTAGAGTTATATCCAAAAATGAAGAGTCAATGCTAAGAGTTCTGAGAAAAGATAGATTATCAGTGTAAAAGTCAAAATAAAGGAAGGTATTCCTTGTGTATGGCTAGGGATGTCTTTGAATCTAGGGAACAACTTACACCCAGAACTTGTAGAGGGGCAGGTAAACTTGGAAAGGTGTGGCTCTGTGGATATCTAGTATCATCGACTAACCCAAGTTAATAAGATCTGGGTGGAGAACGATTTGTACTAATGCAACAGTGTGGATAGAGGCTTTTTGAGACTCAGGATGGATCCCTTTAGACCACGATCACTTACTTCACTTGGCTCCCTTAAAAATTTTTGAGATGCCAGAATTCAGCTAATACGCATATTTAATAGAGATACTTTTGAACATTTTTTTTTTTGTTCAAGGGCCCTTTTTGGGTTGGGAGCAGGCTGTACAGATTCCTTACCTTGGTACTTCAGAATGCTTGGGTTCATTTGTAGAATATTTCTCAGGTGGGGCTCCTGTTCTTTGACCTTGGGAACTAGCTCCTCCAGTCTCAACTTAGGCCTGATATTCTTCTTCTAAAAGAACAGAAAATAGGAGTACAATAAACTTTCCCCATTAGGCTCTTTTTAGTGAATTTATGCATGCAGGCAGCAGACATATGCACATTTTAGGTGCATGGTATTTTCAAGTTAAGCCAGACATGTTAAGAGTTCTACTTGCTTCTTTAAAGTGTTCAGGCATGGCCAATATCTGGGAGTGGGGGAGAATGTGCATAACAATGGAACTTCCAAGCATTAAATGACACTAACCTTTGGGCATCTTTCATCTTACATGCCTAGAGAAATTGCATAACTTTTATGTACAATTCCTAGTGTTGGTTATTAAGATAATATATAAACACATGCACAAAAAGTCATGGTTCTGACTCCTGAGATTTGAAATACTAGTTTGAATGAACACCAGAAACCATCATTCAGTTTTAAGTTTAGGTAGTGAAGGAAAAAACAACATGAAAAAAAAAAAATTTAGTGGTGAAAAGTCTATACCTATGTTGTCCTTCGTGATAGCCACCAGAGAGACATGGGTAATGAGCAAGTGAAAAGGGCATATCTGAATTGAGATGTGTTGTGAGTATGAAATGCACACTGATTTTAAGATATAATGAGAAAGAGAATGTAAACTGTTTCATTAAGGACGTCAAAATTTTAATTACATGTTGAAGTAATATTTTGCTTATTAAGATTAATTTTGAGGAGTGCATGTAGCTCAAGTGGTTGAGTGCCTGCTTCTCATGTATGAAGTCCTGGGTTTAATTCTTGGTAACTCCTAAAAATAAAAAACTAACAAACAACAAAAACCCGTTCTCATTGGAGAGTGGATATAACGCAGTGGTTGAGCACCTGCTTCAATGTACAAGGTCTTGAATTCAATCCCTGGTACCTCCCAAAAATATATATTTTTAAAATTAATCTGACTGTTTCTTTTTACTTTAATTAATGTGTCTACTAGTAGCAAAAGCCCTTGGCACCAGCTGTAGAGGTTGAATAAGTGAATGGGAGATCTTCAGTTCACCATCTTGTAGAGTTGTCCAAACTATGATTTAATTAATGCTAAAGGATCTTGGCATTTCTTTAGCTTGGATATTAAAAATCTAGCATCTGTCTACTGCTCCTAGAGCAGAGGACTCAAGTAATCCTAGTGCACTTATTGTGTGTCGCACTGAGTTGGTCTCAGACAATATTTGCTGAGTTAATATATTTCTGAAGTATTTGGAACTTGCTCTATTATATCTTCCATTTGTACATATCTGATAACTGAAATAAAATAAGACAAAATTGGACTCAACTCTCCAACACTAGTGTCTTGTCTGGTGTCTAGGTGCATCCACTCACAGCTCAGTTCTGGAGTGGGATGCCCCGACCAGGGGCTTTAATATAGAGGGCCCCTTCCCCTACCTCATTTACATCCTGCTTCTCCTATTTAAGTCAATCAGATTTTGATTTAATTTTACACAAATGAGTGTTTTACTCATAAATTGGAGAGAATAGGTAAAGGAGAAAATTTTATCTTTAGAATTTTTTTTCTTAATATGCATAAAATCTTACCATATTATCATTCTAGATGACAGCTAACTGCTATTTCTGCTGATAATATTTCAATTTAGGACAAAAACTATTTAAACAAAATATTTGACTTCATTATATACCTAAGTGGACATTATTACCTGAGATTTTTGTTTCGTCATATAGCTTTAACTTGTTGTCTGAAGTCCCTTTATTTAAGCCTGAAGAGACTGCTGGTCCTCCTCAGTCAGTTTTGAAAAGAGATTTACACTTACTTCAAAATTTGCTCTATGATCCAGAAATTCCATTCCCACTTTTTCTCAAAATAACCCTAAAGTGTAAAAAAAAACACCTAAGTGTCCATCAGCTTACGCATAGAAAATAAAAAGTGGTATACACCAATAACGGAATAATAATTGTCAATAAAATCATATTAACTATGGATACCAGTAACAACATGGATGGATCTTTAAAATAGCATACAACCTGAGATTGGTCAGACAAAACATTACATTCTCTCATAATTTCCCATTTATATGAAATTCCAGAAAAGGCAAATTCTTGAAAAGGCTTCAGGTGGATGGAGATTGACTGCAAAGAAACTTTAATGATGTTGGGTAAGACCTGATTATAGTGACAGTTGCATATTTGCATACATTTTAAATCAGAGCACCTAAAATAGAGAATTTTATGTATGTAACATATACCATATAAACCTGTTAAAACAGTTCTCCCTTGTTAATACTATGGTTACTATGCATTCATTTTCCTTCAGCAATATCCATTGCATACCTACTGTTTGCAGGACACCCTTTTATCTGTCTTGCAATGAAATCTGTTTTAACATTCATCAGCACCTAAGCCATTTAGGTTTGATGGTGAGACACCTCAAGGTTTCTGACTTGAAGTTCAACAAAAGTGTGAAATGATCCTTTGAATCTCTGAATCTTGCTTATTTTATCCAACCACTTCGTCCTTTCACCCAATACCTTCTTGTTGCAAAACCTGCTCAGGTTAGACTCTCTGAGCCTCAGCTTCCTACTTGTAAAGAGAAGATAATAATAGATCCAATCTCTAGAGGTGTTCTGAAACCTAAATTTGCATTTGTCAAGCTTTTAGAACATAGTGTGGCTCATAATAATTTTTGTATGTATGTATATTAAATAAAATAATACCGAAACAATCTCCTCTCTGTCATTTATCCCATTTGCCAGTGTTTGTAATACTTAGAACAATGTTTACTATTGTAGCAAGGGAAACCATTTTACTAAGTTTAAAAACTTTCATTCACTTCACATTACTTTTTAAGGTTAAGCCTAAACTTATCACCATATACAAGAATGGCTTTGACCTGGCACTCATTTCTCTCTCTTGATCTCATTCAGTCAGTAAACATTTTTTGGATATACACTGCATGCTTGTCCCTGTGCTGTGTGCTAGGGATGTATTTCACTGTGACTATAAATAATAATGGCTTTCAAATTTCAGTTTCCAGTTGTTCATTGTCAGTGCAAAGGCAAATAATTGATTTTTGTATATTGATCCTGATTCCTGTGACATTGCTTAACACACTTACTAGTTCTAATAACATTTAAAAGAGATTTTATGGGAATTTCAGCCATGTCATTTGAAAATTTATTTTTATTTTTTTCTTTCCAATTATTATACCTTTCTTTTTCTTTATCTTGCTTTATTGCAATGGCTAATTTATTAGGTATTAAATAAGAGCAGGTATCCATGCCTGTCACAGCTCATAGGAGGAATTCATATACTCTCTCAAGATAAAGTATAATTATGGTATCTTTGTAGATGCCAATGATCAGATCTAGCACAGTTCCTTGTATTTCTGGCTTTCTGACAGTTTTTTTTTTTTAATAAAATTTTATTGAAGAATATCATTTAAACAGTACCATTTAAAAACAATAGGTGTATAGTTAAAGTTGTGAATTTACAAAATAAACACATATATCCTGATACAAGGCTCCCATACATCTCCTCACCACCATCACCTTGCATTGTTGTGAAATATATGTGGCAAGCTATGAAACAGCATCATCAAAATATTACTACTAACTATAGTCCATATATATTTTTTAACAAATCAATTTTTTTGATAAATAGTAATAAAGCATACAGTTCATTGAAAGCGTACAATCCATGGTATTTAGTATAATCACATAGTTGATTGATTATCACTTCAATTCTTATTAGAGGATTTTCATTATTTCAATAATAATAATAAATAAAAAACAGACAAACAAACAAGAAAATTCCTCACATCTCAATCTCTCTCTGTTATCACTGCTCTATAAAACTATTTCTGACTATTCTTGCACAATTTTATGTTTGTTTATTAAACAGTTTTATTGAAATATACTCAAATACCATATGATCTATCCAAAGAGTATAATCAATGGATTTTAGTATAATCACAATGTTGTATATTCATCTCCTCAAAAATTTTAGAACAATTTCATTACTCCTAAAAGAAAGACTCCATGCCTCTTAGGATTCCTTTCATAGCCCTACATAATCACTAATCTAATTTCATCTTTATAAATTGATTTGTATTTACATATTATAAAAATGGAATAAAAAAATATGTAATACTTTGTGTCTTGTCTCCTTCACTTAGCATAATGATTTTTTTTCTTCTGATATTGACATTTTGTAGTATTATCCTGCATTTGTTCAGCTTCAAGGAAAAACAATCTCATATATGCAGATTTACCCATATTATATTTCACATAAGATATTTCCATTTTACATAATATATTTAGTTCATAATAGCACAATCTTACTATATTTATCCTTTTGTGTCTTGCTTACTTCACACAACATGAAGTCCTCCAAGTTCATCCATGTTGTCATATGTTTCATGGCTTCATTTCATCTTACCACTGCAAAATATTCTATCATGTGTATACTCAACAATTTGTTTCACCTATGTTGTTTCCAACATTTGGCAATTGTGAATAATGTTTTCTGAACATTGGTGGGCAGATGTCTATTTGTTTCACTGCTCTCAGTTCTTCTGGGTATATATCTAACAGTTGTATTGCTGGGTCCAATGACAAGTCTATATTCACCTTCCTTAGGAACTGCTAAAAGTTCTGCACAGTAGCCATAACATTCTGCAATTCCACCAAAATTGAATATGCGTTCCTAACTCTCCATTTCCTCTCCAACATTTACAGTTTTCTGACTTTTTAATAGTTGCCAGGCTAATAGGTGTGAAATGATATCTCATTGTAGTTTTGATTTGCATTTCCCTAATTTCTAATGATGC
>JAQZBX010055370.1:0-18437 GCA_029593785.1 Cabassous unicinctus | reverse complement strand
AACACAGGAAAAGAAGAAATGGGCCCCACATCCAACTAAAGACATAAATTTATCTTCTGAGACACGAATAGACAGGGTTTCAGGGGTATACACAGATGTGTACCAGAAGTCCAGGAAAGATAGATTACCATTGAAAAAGTCTATGATGTGAAATGCGGTCTATGCTTGGTGGCAAAGCCCCAGGATGTGTATATCCATTATGGGTAATGTTCCACACTGATGAAGAATGTTGGTGTGGGATGTTGTGGGAGGTGTGGGAGGCGGGGAACATGGGAATCCTTGTAATTTCTGAGTAATAATTAGGTAATCTAAGCACCTTTAAAATATATATATATATAATAACAGTTATGTAAGAAAATACACATAAATGCATATATATTTGTATATCATTTTACAAATATTGTTATGTAATGTGAAAAATCTTGATTTTTATGAACAATAAAAAAAAAGTGCACGGGTGTGTGTAGGTGGTAATCAAACCAGTTTAACAGAACCAGGGCCATGTTCCCTAACAAGGTTACCAAATAAAGTATCAGAAATATTCCAAATAGAATCAGCTGCAATTGGGGATCTGTGTTGAAGCCCACCAAGATGAATTCAGTTAAGATAGTGCATTTTCCCACTTCCATGTACATGGAGGAAAAAGCCTGAATTATTGTGAGGGAAAAAATGATTTAGTTTCATAGCTACTACAAGAAGCAAGCAAAGGCATCATTTAAATCAACAATCGCTGTGAGACGTTCTTATTCCTAACTATCAAGAAGTATAGAATTTGAGTCTGTAATTTGAAAGGAACACTAAAATAGAAGTCAGAATCTGGATTAAAAACTAAGAATCTACTTATTAGCTGTAAATAGGGGCCAATCCCATATTCTCATCAGACAGCTAAGTAATATGGAGCTCATAAAGTTTATCAATAGCTCCTGAAAGCTCATCTAATAAAGCAAAATAGACATACATGAAAATGCCAAGCCAATGTTTCGCACATTCTGGGCACTCAAAAAATGTCAGGATCCTTCTGCATATCATTGAAAACTTCTTCTGAGCCAGGCATTTTGGAGATATGCATATATATACCAATATTGAGCTATTTCTCTTGACATTATTACTAAAAATAGCAAAAATTGTATATTATTCACTATGTACCAGTTACTATTTTAAGTCTTATACTTAACCCACTTAATACTCACAAGAACTTTGCAATGTATATATTACGATGATTCTCCTATTAGAGTTGATGAAACAGAAGTTTAAGAGATTTAAATAACAAGCCCAAGGTTGCAAAGCTAGTAAACACAAAACTGGTGGTGAAACCCAGAATCTCTTTAAGCAAGAACCCATGTTCTCAGCCTCAGCTGGTAAACCATTTTCCTCTTTTATAAGAAATATTTTTCTTTCCCTTGTTTCCTGACAAAGGCAGTGCCCTAGCCCTCTGATAACCTGATTTTTTTTCCTTTTTAAAACAACTTTAAATATCTTTAAGAATGTTTGTTTTCCAATATCTTGTGGTGTGTGAAATTTTTTTGCTGGTTGGAGTAATTTTTGATACTCTGGATGGTGAACATTAGGAAGAACACATGTTTTGGTGTCAAGGCATAGAGGAACCCCAAATCATTCAAAGTCTAAATCTTCATGCTCCAAAACTCTCCAGAGAAACAAAGAGGGAAGCATCCATGTAAAATCATTATCATTACTGAATAATTATCATTAGATCATTACTGATATCTCAGTAGCCTCCTGACATGTGCCTGCGTATAATGGCAGTAGGAGAGAACTAAAGCCAAGAAAGAATTGTGGCTTATCGATGTCTAAAAGATTTACCTTTGAGGTCAGCTAGAGTCAGTGTTGTAACAAGAATGCAAATCTAAATCTAATTGGAGAACTAGCGTTCCTTCTTGATAGGAAGCAAGATGTGGGTGTCTTAATGATTCAAATATACGTGGTAATGTTCAGTGAAGAAGCAACTTGATTGATTAAACTGGATAATAGCAACTTGTGGTCCTGAAAGCATTTCCAGTTCTCTAACTGATCCCATTTAAAGGACCTCTACATATTAGCACACAAAATTTAGGTCCTTCAGCCCAATACCCAAGGTTCTTTGCAAGTTTTTTCAACTTACCTTTACAACATTCTGTCTCACTACTTGTTTTCACCCACTGAAGAATTCAACCCAACTAAGTTACTTACATGATCAATTTCCCCATAATTAGGGAGATTCATATTAGATATATAGCACTGTTATCACTCATTTGTATGCTAAAATCTTTGCTTAAATTTCCAACCTTAAATTTTGTTTACATGGTAGGAATTTATTGTATAAATGATGTATGAAATTGGGAGTAATAAATATATTGCCTCAATAGTCACCCTCTACTTTCTCTTCCACTTATATATTGGTGAATGCATTCAGTGTTTGAACTTATATATTGGTGCTATATCACTTATTTAGACAAGGAAAGTTATCTGGGACTTACTAATTTCATTTATGTTCAAATAATTTGATCAGCATTTGAAATATCTGACAGAATCAATCACTATACATTTTTTCCTTCTGAAGAGTATAAAAATGGATAAAATAAATTTTCAGCTCTATTTCTTAAAACTTTTTCCCGAAAGTAGAGATTTTTAAAAGACACCCGATAAATGAGAAACACTGTTCCAGATGGTAGTTCATTGTAATGGTAAGGAGAGAGGAGAGAGCAGTCAATCAGAAGAGTATATACAACATTCCTCACATAGGAGAGACTGGTAAATTCAAGGAAGTAAGAGAGATTAAGTACAAATGTGGTGGAGCAAGGCACCAACTGATTAGCCAGAAGGGTCACCAAACCACAAAACTCCTTGGAATTCATTTTCAGATGTGGCTGTTTAAAACAACCCGAATGGAAGGGTTTCTCATAAGGAGGAAGTCATGTGATCAGATCTACACGTTTTACCTTCACTCTGGCTGCAGGTCAAGGGATGAAATTAAGGGAATCAAGGGTTCCTTTTTACCTGGAAACTCCCTGAAATCCTCACAATCTGTTGCCATTTTTTTTTTAATTATTTTTTTTTATATTTTAAAAGATGCTTAGAGTACATAAATGTAACACAAAAATTACAGGGATTCCCATGTTCCCACCTTCCACACCTCCCATAACCTCCCACATAAACATCTTTCCTTAGTGTGGCACATCACCTGCAATGGATATACACATCCTGGTGCTCTGCCACTAAGCATGGACCATAGTTCACTTTGTAGAACACACTCTCTCCCACACAGTTCTGCATGGTATATGCTGATGTAAAATGGCTATATCTGTCATTGTAATGTCACTCGGGATAATTCCCAAGTCCCAAAAAAGCCCATGTATTACAAACGCTTTTTCCTCTCCCTTCGCCAAAAGCATCCAGTGGCCACTGGCTCCACCTCACTGTTGTATTTTCTTCCATTGCTTGAATCACAATATGTCTACAACAGAATACCAGTAAGTCCACTCTAGTACATAGCTCTTCCCCCAATCCTGAGGAATCTGGGATGGTGGTGACCACTCCACCTCCAAGTGAGAGGGTGCTTATATCCCATGAATAAGATGGATGGGATTATCCTGCCTGCAACTGCAGACTCTCTCAATTCCCTGGGATGGCCATTGTCCATCATTACCTCCTTGCCAGGTGACTTGGGTGAGTCCATTGAGCTGTAGAGTAGGAATTGCAGCTCCACTGAGATTCCAGGCACAGCAGGCACATGGGCAGACAAAAGGCTCCAGTCTCTGGAAGTACACCTACAAACTCCAGGATCACATATAGGTTTGAATAGAAGGGACTGATGGACCATGTATACGGAATACTTATTTGAGTCCAACTCTGTCACTCTCAGGAGCACAGATTCCAAAGTAGAGTCCACAGATAAGGCATCAATCCCTGGAGCTATCCCCCCTTATATAGGACCTGGGTGTCTCCAGAGCCCTCAGGAGCCCCTCTGTGTGGGGTAATATCCACTTTGGTGTTCTTTTAAATCCTACTGAAGTGTGCATAAGCATTACCTCTGGGATGACCTCCCGGCTCTCTTTGAAGTATCTTAGCCATATGAACTCAATTGTCTTTACCTTTTACCCCTTTTATTCAAGGTCTTTTTCCAGTTGTATTACCAGTTGGCACTTGGTAGTAATCCCTCATTGCCAAGGAGGCCCATCTCCGGAAGTCAAGCCCCACATTCGGGGGAAGGTATTGCATTCATATGCTGAGTTTGACTTAGAGAGAAGCCACATTTGAGTGACAAGGAGGCTCTCCAGTTGTACCCCATAACAGTAGGCTAAGTTTCAATTACAAGAGCAAAGACTCCTAAGGCTAGTCATCAATAACAAGAATCCATTAGTGGACCATCCTCCTTTGCCAGACACTGCCCCTGCACTCAGAGGACTGTTCCTGCTCCCTTGGAGAATGTGGCAGAGCTCTCCAGGCTGGGAAATCAGTATTCTCTCATTTATTGAGTGATTCTCCACCCACTGTGACCATGACCAACCCCTTGATCATTTGAACAATTTTATATATCTTTCAGGTATATTCAGGTGAACTTCCTCCCTTGAAACCCCCATCCCTGACACACCCCACCAATGATCCTCTCCTGCCCCATTGTAAACCCTTCTGTGATCTAAACCTTCCCTGAAGATGAAGCCCATATTATAGCCAAATACAATAAATAGTAAAATGAAATAATAATGATAGTTTAAATGGAAGAGATAAAATACATGAAACTTAAAAAAAAAAACACTAAAAATAAAAATGAAATAAAATAAAAGGATTGGGATATTCAAAAAGTGGGAGAAAACAAAAATATTAAAATTTTTAAAAACATTTTTCCTTTTATCACTGCATTTTCAGGTGTCCAGTCTGTACTGTGGCACCTTCCCCCTCTCACTCTCCAGTGTCTCCCAAATTTTCATTTAATTTTCAAAGAAGTTTTAGGTCACAGCAAAGTCACACACAGAATACTAGAGAATCTGTTGCCTTTTAACCACTCCTTTAATAAAGTTGGAAAAGGAATGTTAAGTAGTTCTGGAAAGAATGAAGAGGGATTGCATAAACTGTGTCCTCATTCTGGTGGACAAGAAAAAAAGACTGTTATTCTCAAATTCTCCTTCAAACAGGAATTTATATTTTCAAATAGTTTACCCTCAAAGTGCCATGAAGTACAAAGGACAAGATCCTTTCAAAGCATGCATTTGTAAGAGAAGCATCCTAACTCTATTTAAACACAGAACTACAAATTCCTGGAACTGGTACATAAATACATTTGATGAAAGCTTTAACTACTCCATTAAAAGACTTGTGTGTAATGTAACTGTAACACAAATTCATCACATTTTATTTTAGTAACAAAATTCTGATGTTTAAAATTGATGAAATGTAACAGAAATCCCAAACCAATGATCTTTAGGGATTTAAGGAAAAAAATGGCTCCTTGATTTCAAGAGTGGAGCCCGTTTTTCTACTTTTTTATCTAGGATGGACTTGTGGTTTATTTGGCTAATGGGTTATAGAATAGGCTATGCCATATGAATCTGGCATACCTTGGTCTCAAGTATATTTGGAAGTTGCTCTTCTCACCACAGAAACCAAACTGGCTTAGCTTTTTAGAAATCTGGCCAGTTCTCCCTCTCCCTGCTAGCAGCAAGCTGTCCTCCAGGCATGTGAGTAGGGCTATTCTAGATCATAGAGCCCCTACTGACTGAAAAGTGAACAAAAACACTTGAACAAGACAGCTGAGAGCAGACAGGTCTGGCACAGACAGAATTGCATAAATGAAATAATACCTGATTTCAAATTCATATTCCATACCTTGGAAGCTCTGTAATCTTAGGAAAGTGATTCAGCAATTCCCCAATCAAAGATTCTTCAGATCTGAAAAGGAAAGAAAAGTATCAATGTTATAAAATGAACTGCTTAATAAGGAAAATATAGGTGAAACAGATAGACCAGTGGCTGAAATGAAACTATACTTAATGAATATAGATATTGTTATTATGTATGAGAAGAATATTATGACTTATTTTTAAATAAGAAGAAAAATAAGGCCAAGCTTTTAGTAAAAGACAGTGTAAAACCAAACATAGCTGTCATTCAGAAACCTGCTAATTTTTAAGTTTTAATATTTTCCCCATACCTTCATGTAATTTTGTGGAAACCCTCTAATCTTTCTTCTAACAACTAGCTTGGAGGCCTGTTTCTCTGCCCACACAGGATTCACCTTATCAGTTCCTGTCATAAACAGGAACTTTCCTGCTTATCTTATCTCCCTTATCTCCCACCCTATTTCCTATGTATATCACTTAATGTTTCTGTAATCTTGTTTCCCCATTATCAGCCTGAATTCTTATGATTGATTTACAACCTCTATACCTGCCTGCTCTCCTGCACCAGCACCCTGAGTTTGACTGTAAAAAAAATCTTGAATAAAAAGCATGCTGGGGGTCAGCTCGAGAGCACAGCTTCTTCAGCTGTTCTCCCTGTGATTTCTCTCAACCTCCTTATTTGGAGTAATTTCATTGTGCCATCTCAGGCTTTGCTGGACAGACCCCCGCAAGACTTTGCAGGATGGATTCCTGCAATTGGTGACCCCGATGTGACTGGACCAGCAGCAAAATTTGCACATCAAAGGGACAAAATTTATCCAGATAACTCATCATCCCAAGGTAAGGGAACAGCAAAGCCTGCTCGGGTATTTGCCTACATGTATAGAATTTAATCAGGGGTATTATCTATTTCATCATGGGTTCAGGACCCCCGAAAGAGCAAATGGTTTTTGTTAAAATCATTCAGCAGTTACTAAAGTCAGCTAACTGTGTGGTAAAAGAAACTCAACTATTAGTTGTTTTTTTTTTAAAGTAGTCCCTTATTTCTGCCCATGGTCCCCGACAGAGGAATGTTAGACTTAGAATTATGGGAGCAAGTAGGAAAGAATCAAAAAAGAAAATATGAACACGGCAAAAAAATTCCAGCCTCCCAGCCTACTGCTCCTCCAGAGTAGTCCCTACCCAAAAGTCCTGTAGCTTTAGACAAAGAGGAAGCCCAACATCCTCCTTCTTCTCCACCTCCTTCCCCAGTTATTCTTAAGAAATCCACAATTCCTAAGGAAGAAGAGAGTTTACTCCTGCTTCCTCCTCCTCCACCCTCAGTCTTCTTTGAAACTCAGACACCTCACCCTGCTATGAAAAAATGCTTACAAGAAGCTGTAGATGCTGGAGAATGCCACACATTCTGGGTGGCTCCCCAAAATGGACAGCCACAGCATAAATCACTTTCCTATACAGTCTTTAAAAGCTGAGGAGAAGTCTTAATGAAAATGAACTACACAGTTCCTTTACTAAGGGTATTTTAGACTCCATTGCTAATGGCTATCAAATGTGCCTCTGGGATTGGAAATTTCTTGTAAAATCTATTGTTGCCACAGCTCACTTTAGTGTCTAGCAATTATAATATCAAAAAGGCTGCACTAAACAGGAAGAAGTGCTGAATAAGGCCCCGATCAATGAAATCATGCTTGTAAGAAAACACTCTGCCAAAGGGTTAACTAAGATTAAGAAAACATTCCAGCAGCCACTCTGTAACCCCTCTACTGCCTATATGATATTGTGGCTGTGGGCTGGTGGGGGCTGATAAAATTAAACCACTGGAAGAGTAGGAAAATATGGCAAACATGCCAACAAAGTTTCAAAAACAATTCTCAAAAGCAGTAAAATCAATGACGTATGTTTCTATTGATATAACTTGTTTTATGTTTGTCTGTTCAGTGTCAATGTATATTTTGATACATCCAGATGGTAATATAAAATTGATAAATGAAAACTATTAAAAGAGCTCTATTCAAATGGCCAAAAATTAAATAAGTGCTTATATTAATAAATAAATATGGATAATAAAAATAGTTATAACCAAATTAAATCATTATTTTGACAAATTTGTTTAGTGTTGATAGTAATTGTATATCATACAAAAGTCATTTTGATAACTTATGTATAGAAGGTATATAGAATGTGTTTTTATTAGTAAGGAAAAAGAAAGTAATTTTGTCTTAAGATAAAATGACTGGTTATTAAGAAAGAGCAAAATGGGGAACAAAGTCTGAATGAATCCAAAAAGTGCATGGAAAAGGAATTTTTGTGTTCAGAGTCAAGTAAGATTTAGTGGGTTTATCTATAAAGTTTTAAAGGCTTTAGTATCAAATAGTATACTGCTACAATGTCTTTTGTAGTCAGAGTTACTAAGTAAGATCTGATGGGTTTATTTTTAAAGCTTTGAAGGCTTTAGTATCATATTGTGTACTGATACAAAGTTAAAATTTTGTCCTTTCTCAAAGTTTCTTAAATCATTGGTCTGGTTTAGTAAAGGTTTATAAAGAGTTTTTCTCCTGAATAATTAGTATACAAAAAGAATGTCTGTTTTATCAAACTAGCTTCTTATACTTTAAACTTATCACTTCTTTGGTGAAACAAGTTTTATCACTTTTAGAAGAACATAACATTTAAACCTGCTTTCTCAAAATCAAATCCTGAAAGGTAGCTTTTTATTTCAAATTATTGCAAAAGATTTGTTCTTTCACCTTAAAAAAGGTAAAGTTATAAAATAGTTGAGTTTATTTGATATGCTATATTCTAAATAGAAAATAGTTGAAATTGTTCTAATATTAAAAGGTATTCTTTAATCCTCTGTTAAAGTTATATGAATAAAACATTCATATAAATACTTAAAAGGTGTATAAAATTCCTAAAAAGTTTACAATGTTTATGTGTCACAGAAACTATCTCTCTGCCTAAAAATCAAAAAGCAGATGTTTTAACTCATGTTCATCTAATTTACCCCACCTCTGCTAAAGAAGCAGGTCTATAGCTGTAAAAAGAGAGCAGCCATTAAGGGCTGCCAGGAGTAGTGCATAACAGTAAATTATAGTAAATTAAAATAACACCACTGCAGTATACAGCAGCCCCAAATATTGCTAGTTTGTTGCAAAAAATTAATAACCAATTACATCACTATCACTTTGTTGTGGAACTTGCTAAGGCTTTCTTTTGTATCTCTTTAGGCAAGTCAAACCCGCCCACATTCCCCTTCTGGTAAAATAAAAAAAAATTAAAAAAAGAAAAGCCAACAATAAACCAAGCTTAAATTCTACACTGTGAGTCACAGCCCCAGTTCCAATTAAAATGCTAACAGCACGACTAATGCGAGTATTAAGATTACAAGTTAATGTGCTGCCCCACAGCCCAAATAATAAAATAATAATTTGTCTCAAGCTATACAAAATAGAAAAAATGAAATCATTTTGTTCATGCTACTAGCCTATATAACCTCACTGGTTAGGAACCTTAAACCTATAAATAATAAAAGTTTATTCACTGAATGTCTGTTAGTTAAAAGTCTTATTATTATTTGTTGTTATATATTCTATGATAATTATGAACTATATAAAATGCTTAAATACTATTCAAAACTTTAATAATACAATAAATACATTACATACTTAAGTAATTTTATAACTTGTAAGTTACACATAAATGTGTATTATTAAATGTATATATAAATCTCTTCTTTTGAGTTTAAACAATCCTAAAACTGAATATATTAAGAAAAAATTCATTACGTATTTTCAAACCTAAAAGTAAAACATGCAAAAAACTTTGTTAATCAACAAACCAATGACTTGCTAGACAACAATTCTCGGAGTTCAGGAAAAATAATGAAAACTAAAACAGTGGGCACATCAGAGAAGTTTTATAGCACAGGAAAACAAATAAAGTGTATTCCAAAATGTGTTGTGTTCCTCCTTAAGAAAGCTGGCCACTTTCTCAAGGACTGATGCATAAACCTTGGAATGTACAGCTTAAAGAGTGTTGTGTTCCTTCCTGAAGAGGCTGGCCACTTCCATGGGAATTGGCACAGTGGTCACAAGTTAACTTCTGTAATATCAAGTTCATTAATCATAAACACAGTAAAAAGATAGTCCCTAATCAGACCAGTTAAAGTCCCACCCTAGGGGAAGGTCCCCTACAAGTGTTTTCAATCAAAACTCTAGTATCAGTTACTAATTCAAAGTTCCCATCCAAAAGCTAAATGTTAGTAGGTTCATATGTAAAACAGCTCTATGTATCTATCATTCTATAACTATGTTCAATATTAATTTAATCTTTTAATTGATTATGTTATTCATGTTTCTCACTCTAATTGTCAGTATAAACTTATTAAACTAGTTATACATATTAGCATTTATCTTATATTTATCCAGTACTCTAGCCAAAAATAAGCTAAGTATATCAGTGTGTCTCCCAGTTTGGTAAGCATGTGAATATATGTATACATATCATAAAAGATTGAAATATAACAGTTAAATCCCTGTTTATAAATAATCCTTCACTTATTTTATATTCTTTCAATTATTAACAAAATTCACAAACTAAATATCAATAAAGGTCCTGCCACAACAAATGCTCAATAGCCCCACCATGCGTCATTATTATGTCTTTCAGTTTTATGCCCTACTCATTCAACCTTCCCATAAACAAGTATTTATCATTATATGAATAATATCTTCATTGCAGCCCCCTCAAAAACACTTTTAACACAACTCTATAAACATCTCCAAAATTTTCTTACTCAAACTAGTTTCCAAATAACCCCTAATAAAGTCCAATTAACTCAGCCTTTAAAATATTTAAAATATATCATGTCATCTAAAACAAAGAAACAGAAAATAGGGAGTATGGATACCTACCCTAGAAATACTTTAGCCCTAGCACTATATACTTTAAAATTTTGAAATTGTGATAAAGATGGCCTTTCAGCAGCTGAAAAACATTTCTCCCCTCATCAGGAGAGTCATCAAATACAAGCTAAAATTCTGTACAAAGAAATGTTCATAATCTGGGGGACAGAGTATGCTTGTGTCCTTACTCCAACAGGCCTCTGGTGGCTGCCAGCAAAGAACGTGAAGCTACACCATGAGCTGCAAAGATCACCCATTCAACCCCATACCACAGGTGGAGAAGTTAACGATGGAGGAACAAAGGAACTCCTGGACACAACCATGCCATAACTTTATTCAAACTCAGGGAGTCACTTGGGGAAGTCTTAAACAATTAAACCTAAAAGATTCATTGGTATGCTTATTACTCTTATCATTTCAGCCATTATCATAGCTGCCACTGCCACCACCATAGCAGTCACCTTAACAGAATCTGTTCAAACTGCTCATGCTGTTAATCAAATCATCACGAATGACACCGATGAACTTTTAACTCAAACTCATATTGATAATAATAATCTTACCAAACTTGATGCTTTAGAAGCCTCTATCCTCTGGATAGGTGAAAAACAACAAGCTCTGGTTACCAGACAAGATTTGCAGTGTGACTGGGAACATGTTAAAATTTATGTCACCCTTTGCTTAGAATAGCTCCCAAATTTTGGGAACAAGTTAAAACTCACCTTCAATGAACCTCCTCCTCCCTTTTACAGGGAGAAGTACTGGCACTCCAGCAATGCCTGGAACAACAACTATCTCAAATACTACTTCTTCCTCAGCAAAAAGTACTTCAAACACTTAATTTTTCATTTACAGTGGTTAAATCCCTCAAATTGGTTTCATGGCCTAAACATACGAATCTGGATAATACCACTCATCGGAATAATTATTCCTCTTGTTTTATTATCAATTCTTAGGTTAATCTGCCAGGCCCTATCTCAAGATCATCATGCTCAACAGAAAATCATCTCCCTGGCTGCTGCTTTACCTCTCTCATGTCCCACATCTGAAAATCAAGAACAAAGAAACAAAAGAGGGGGAGACTTGGTGGCACTTTGGTTAAAACACCTTTGAATTAATTTTTCACCCCAAGATCTCCTTTCCCTCTTTCTTACCTGCCTACCTATTTGCCTGACTCTGTGATGCCTTTTTCCAGTTTTTCCAGTTTCCCCCCTTCCCATTGTTCCTATAGTAACCTGGAGGTGTCCTGTACATGTCCCATTGGTTCGGTTGCCTTATGTCACAAGCCTGGCATCCCGAGGTTGAGCAGGCCTTCTAAGAGCTAGTGTTGAACTGTCTCCTGACCAATGCCTTTTGCTGGGCCCTCAGAAACCTGGGTTCCCCGAAACCAGTGACCAGAGCTGGGACCCCACCAATGAGTGAGGAAGTTCCAAAGCTGGTGCTGGGTGTGGAGGCCATGGAGGCATAAACTGTAGAAGAACACTTCACCCTGCTTGACCCTGGATGGCTGGTAGCCAATGACAGATAAGATTCTTCAGGAGAGGAACAACCTAAGACAGACACAATTGCAGAGAGGCCATGAGGAGAGAATTTGAGGGCCTACAGAGGTAGGACACTGACCCTCACCCCTCCCAAGGGAGATCTCCTGCCACCATGGTTATATTGTTTCTCAGACACAGCCCAGTTCAGAACCCAGATAGCAGATAGCGAACTGGCCTTGCTATTACTATCAAAATTTGTTTACCTTGAATTATCAGGAAGGGGGCATTTTTCATAAAGGATTGTGTCAGGATAATTTTCCCTCTTTTTTTTTCTTATTTAATCAGAAAAGGGGGAGGTGTGGAAACTCTCTAATCTTTACATCTAAGAAATAGATTGGAGGCCTGTTTCCCTGCCCACACAGAATTCACCTTATCAGTTCCTGCCATAAACAGGAACTTTCCTGCTTATCTCCCTTATCTCCCACCCTATCTCCTAGGTATATCACTTAATGTTTCTGTAATCTTGCTTCCCCATTATCAGCCTGGCACTCTTATGATGTGATTCACAACTCCTATACCTGCCTGCTCACCTGCACCTGCCCCCTGACTTTGACTGTAAAAAAAATACTGAATAAAAACATCCTGGGGATCAGCTCAAGAGCACAGCTTCTTCAACTGTTCTCCTCCTGATTTCTCCTAACCTCCATGTTTGGAATAGTTTCATTGGGCCATCACGGGCTCTGCTGGACAGTCACCCGCAAGACTTTGCAGGATGGATTCCTGCATAATTTGACTAAAAAAAAAAAAAATAGCAGTCTTTGAAGTGTGAAGCTCTTTGTCCTTGAATTACAGAATCTTGTGTTTATGAACCAGCTCCAAAATTAATTTCTTGTGTTACATTGAACTTCACCATTCCACCTGGAATATAATTCATCACTGAAAAATTTTTGGTTGAACTTTTCTCCGGCACCCACCCTCTATGTTCCCAATACGTTAAAATATCTTACAAAATCCATCAGAATGTAAGAACACATAACCTCAACTGTGACATGGCATGAAAGAACATATTAGCAATCTTTTCACACACATATCTTTGGATACATGGGACACTATCACCATATTGTTTGAAGTGAGAGACAAAATGTACTAGAGACAAGAACATTGTTTTACTTCAAGAATTGCATTCTTATATTTGTTTCCCTAAAAACCACTCATGTGAGTTTGTGTATATACTCTCTAACCCATCTATTCCTTGACTGCTTTATCATCAAATAATGAATGCCTCTTAACTCTTTGGAATAAGGGAACTCTTCAAGACCCTGATAGAAACAAAGACCATCCCACCAAAATGTGCATCTGCATAAACACACAAAATTTTAGTGGTTTTAGAAATTATCAGAAATCATGGAATTCTTGTTTATGAAACTCAGATTAATAATCCACACTTAGAAGATGCCTAAATTTCTTTCCCATATAAAGATTCTGTGGTTACAAGAAATGAACAATAAATATGCCAAACATAGCATGTTTAAAGTTGAATTTGTATTTTTTCAGTTCCAAAAATTGATCTGGCAGCTCGTTTCCAAGATTGATAAATAAAATTCAATTCTTCCACCTTGACAAGGAAAATCATAGCATTATCCTACTCACTTTCCCTCCTATGTTCCTATTAATCTTCCAGGAAATCCTGGAGTAATCTGGTGTAATTACCTTCAAAAGATATCCTGAATCTGGTCATTTCTCACCACCTCCACTCCTACCACCTGAGTGCAAACACCCTCATTTATAGCCTGGACTCCTTGCAATAATGCAGGTCAGGACACACTGTCCTTAAAATCCTGCCAGAGCTCCCATTTTAACCTGAAGTCAAATTCCATGCAATGTTCTATAGTTCTCCATGAGCTGACTCTCCATTAATCAGTATCCTTATCATCTAACACTTGCCACATCATTGACCCTGCTCCCACCATGTGGGATTTCTCACTGTTTCTCAAAAATTTCAACCACAAAAAAATAAATTCCAACCATGACACAAAATCCAAGATTTTGAACAGTCTGTTCCCTCTTCCAGGAACATTATTCCCATATATAAGGCATGATTCTTTCTTGTCACCTTTAAGTTGCTTTAATTTGTCATTTTTCAATTAGGCCCATCCTAATATTTTATTTATATCTGAATGTCAGCTTCCACCAACAGTCCCTTTTTTATTACTCTGCTTAGACTCTGCTCTATTTCCCCCATACCCGTTTTCTTCTTCTATCTCCTTTTGTTTTATTAATTGCTCTTTTCAAGACCAGCATACAACCTCTACAAGAGCAGAACAAACACTCTGTTTTGGTTGCTATCCTATCATTGGCATATTGAAGAGTTCCTAATAGAAATTAGTGGTCAATAAAGAACACTTGGATAAATAAAAGGATAGTTAACTTTATATTTTGAATGTCCTTATCCCAAAACACTTTCTACTTCTAACCTAACTCAAAATAATCAGTAAATAATCTCTATTCAGGTGGACTTAATCAGGTTAGTATACCATAAGAAAAATAAGAAGGAAGAATAAATAAAGAGAGGATTCATTCCCAGGATGATTTGCAATTCACATAGAAATGTCAAATAAAAGCAGAAAAAATATCAGAGCCAATGGTGCTGAATCATCCCATATAGAATGGTTCTCAAAATGTATCTTTCTCTGTAGCAATACAGTTCACTTCACTGGGAACAATCAAAACTCTACACTTCTCCTGCTTTTTGGAAGTGATTGGTCCCTCTAACTTATGAAAATCAGCATCAGGGAATGAATATATCATCTACAGAAACCTGAACAACACAGAATAAAACCATCAAAGTCAAAAAGCATGTCACATATTTTTTTGCCCACTTGTTTTCTTCACTGTGAAAATGAAAATATATGGGCCCCAGTGTAACAGATTGAATTTCCAAACTCTAGATGAAGGTAAGATACACCATTGGATGGCACTCTATTTTCAAAGGGAGCATACAAATGTGTGATTGTGAGAGAGCATGAGTGTGCATGTGGCTGTGGATGTGCATGTGTTTGCATGTGTGGGCTTGTGTGAATTTGGCATAGCTGTGATGCTCAGAGCCAGTTCAGACTCTGCGGCCCCAAACCCAGTTTCAGCTGGGTGTACTGAGACAGCAAAATGCATAGTTGTTTCTGATCCCACGTGCTCACGATTGGTCTAAACAGTGAATTCTTCTACCCAAAATGCCTTTTTATTTTCTCTATGCTGACATTTAGATTGCATTTACTGTACATGATGTATTTATTTCCTCAACAGCCCTTGGGGACTCATTCTTTAAAGCACACAGAAATATTTGCTTATTTTTCCAAGACTCAATTAAAATTCTGTGGTCTCCAAAGAATTAATTGGAATTAACATGCAGCTGGTGTATGATACATAAATTAGGATATGATGAAACAAGTAATGTTTTATTGAAAATTGACTCTATGATTATTATTCAGAATGTAACATTAAACATGGTTGAGAATAAAAATTCTCCATATCATTCTAACTAAACTTTCTATAATATATCATTATGTGCTCCATAATTTAGTTCCTTGTCATAAAATCTGTTCAGTCAAGATTATGCTTTGCAAACTTTTCTATCAGTAAACCCTTATCCATTCTTGGAAATCAACCATAGGAACATTTTATAAAGGCAAAAACTCATGTATTACATGTAAAAGAACTACAATTAGGAAATAATTTGCATCATCCTGAAATTGTCTACATTTTTTAATTATAATTTTACCAAAAATAAAATTGAAAAAGAAAAGAAATGCAAACTTTCATGGAATTCTAAATGTTAAAAAACTGTTGCATTACACAGAAGAGATTTTCACACTGAATATAATGGTACAGTTAAAGGTTTCGAAATATATCTATGAAATATCTAACTATCTTTCTATCTCTCTGTCATTCAGATGCAATAATTTTACTTTTTATTCTCTAATTTTAGAGAAAATTTCTGTAGCTCAAAGCTTACAGTGACCAAGTGAAGGCATTTGTTGTCTCTTTCACCTCAGGAAATCTGTTAATTTATATCATGGCAAGGCAAGAAGAAAGAATGAGAATAAAAAACTTAAAAACTTGTTTCAAGGTCCATTTCTTAATATATATTTTCTTACAAAAACCTACCTCATTTTCTTGCCTGAGTAGTGCAGCACTTTTGAGTTCCAAGTTCTGAATTTGCCCTCCTGATTTTTTGACACTGAACTAAATGATTTGAAGGGAATAGTTCAATCCTTTAATTCTAAAAATAAGGACATGTATTTTTCATATTCATAGATTAAAATATATACGGGCAACAAATGAACTGCCAAGCATAACTAAGGTAAAAATCAACACATCTTGTAAATTTCACAAAATATGAGCAGGTTTATAGACTGTGTTCTAATCAAGCAGACAGCAGTTTTCCCAAAATTTCTTAGCCCAATATATCTTAAAATATTGCTAAATTTTATTCAAATATATTGGTACACAACTTAAAAAGAATATGTTTCCTTATTATATAATGATTTTTTTTTGATTTCTTGTTTAACTTATTACTGAATGTTCAGACTGACTACAGCACCATGGACATAACTGATATAGACTTTGTTTATTCAGAATTTTTATTTAAGAAGTCTTTATTGTATATTTTCTTCAGGGTAGCTTTCATACATTCATTTCTTAAGCTATGGATCAGGGATTTCAACATTAGAACTACCACATTATAGAAAACATACAATGCTTTATCTCATACCAGGACATAGCTAGTGTGGATGGTCAGGAGAAAATAAATAGAATTGAACCATAGTACAAGGACAGCTGCCAGGTGAGAGACAAAATTGGAGTGGGCCTTGAGACAACCTTGGGGATAACAACTTTCAAAATGGCAGCAATGATGAAGCGCTAGAAGGTAAGATTAAGGATGGTGGGTGTGATGATGTTAGGGGTAGGAATGAAAAAGAGCACAGCCTGGTAGTTCTCCTTCATGTTACATGGTACCTTCACAAGGTGGGGAAGATCATAGAATAAATTATCAAAGATATTGTTGGCACAAAAGCTCAAGAAAAGCCACCAGGCAATGACGCTTAAACAAGACTGACACATAAGCTCATGGACATTGTCTGGGAATTCAAGAAAGACTGGATATGGCCAATACTGGTCATAAGTCATGGCAACCAATATGTTAACACTCACTACAAGCCAGCCCAGCAATTAAGAAAGAATAAACCAAGCAGTCAACAATGCATAGTTTGTATCTGAAGGTGCAGGCCATTAAGATTATAGACTAGAAGAAAATATACGGAAGAATTCCAGGGGACCAGAATCAACAGGATCCCTATGAAGAAACACAAAACTGTGTGGATCTTTCTAAGACACTGAGCACATCATTAATGAAGAAGATAAAATAGGGTACTTCTGTACCACCAAGTCAGTTGTGAAACCTTAAAAGAATGAACTGCTTTACTGGTGAAATTTCTATTCCATTGAATTTGTTTTTTTATGGCCCTCTTCTGTGCAAAGATTAATAAGTGTATCATGAATTAAAATACCAGTGTCTCCCTCTTTCCATCATATGCACATTTAGGTTATTAAAAAGTCCAATTGACACACATGCATTGCCCATGTTGATCCACATTCACATTGAATTTGATGTTACACCTTTTTGGATAGCTGGGAAATAAGCTCTGTGCTGCTTTCCAATATTTTATGCTTTCAATTTAAATTCATCCTTTTGCTGGGAGAGTGAGTTGTGCATCTTCTCTTGTGATTGCACTTATGTGATTGAGGACCATGGAAATGACTTTTTTTTTAAAGGGAGCAATTTTGAAAGGATGCCATGATTCTCTTCAGGTCTTTGAATCCTTTTGCTATTTTCAAGAGAATTATCTGGAGACATATCATCTTATCCTCACTGTACTTTGGAATATACTTACAAGTTTACTGTACTATAATTTCATTGAAGTCAGTACATTTTCTTCAACTTTTTAATCCACACAACCAAGTACAAATGTTGGAATAGAGAGGAATATGTGAGCTTGTTGAATAAAAGTCTAGCTCAACTTAGATAAATGGAATTTGAGATGACTGCTATCCATGTGATGCTCAAATATATCCCGGGGAGAAAATAAAATATTATTTGATGGATAATTGTTTTCATATTAATGGTTAGATTTTCTATGGAACTAAGAGTTAGAAAAAATGTC
>JAQZBX010055369.1:0-18443 GCA_029593785.1 Cabassous unicinctus | reverse complement strand
TCTGGGAGTACACCTAAAAACTCCTGCATCACATATAGGTTTGAGTAGAAGGGACTGATGGACCATGTGCAGGGATGACTTGTTTGAGTCCAACTCTGTCACTCTCAGGAACACAGATGCCAATGAAGAGCCCACTAATTAGGCATCATTCTTTGGGGCTATCCCCACTTGTATAGGACCTGGGTGTCACCAGAGCCCTCAATGAGTTTTAAAAGATTAAAATCACTCAAAGTATCTTCTCCAGCCACAATGGAATGAAACCAGAAATCAATAGTTAAAGGAAAACAGGAAAATTTACAAATAGGTGGAAATCAAACAACACACTATTAAACAGCCAATGGGGTCAAAGAAGAAATCAAAAGAGGAATTGGAAAATACTTTGACATGCAAGAAAATGAAGAAATAACAGTAAAACTTATGTGATGCAACTAAAGTAATGCTCAGAGGGAAGTGTATAGCTACATTAAAAAAGATAGATATCAAATCAGTAACCTAACTTTATACCTTAAGGAACTAGAAAAAAGAAAAGAAGACTAAATCCAAAGCTACCAGGAGGAAGGACTTAATAAAGATTGGAGCAGAGATAAATTAGAGACTAAAAAAATAGTAGAAACAATTAGAAGCACAAAACAATAGAAGAAAAAAACTTGTACACAAATATTCATATCAGCACTTTTCACAATAGCTTAAAGATGGAAACAACCCAAATGTCCATCAATTGATGAATGGATAAGCAAAGTGTGGTGTATTCATGCAGTGGAATATTATTCAGCAATGAAAAAGAAAGAAGTACTGATACAGGCTACAACATGGATAAACCTAGGAAACATTATGCTAAGTGAAAGAAGCCAGGCATAAGAGGTCACATTGAATGATTTCAATTATAAGGAAATACCCAGAGTTGGCAAATCCTTAGAGACAGAAAACAGACAAGTTGTCAAGGGCTGAAGAGAAGGGAGAATACAAAGTGAATAACTACTTAATGGGTATGGGGTTTCCTTTGGGGGTGGTAAAATATTCTGGAACTAGTTAGTGGTGAAGATACTAAATGACACTAATATTCATTTTTATGGGATATGTATTTAATCATAATCTTAAAAAGAAAAAAAGACAATTGAGCAACAAGTCCTGAGGGAAAGAATGTGGAATACTAATACCCAGTCAAGGCATCATTAAAATGGAAAGGCAATATATCTTTTTTTTTTTTTTTTAAGGAGGTACTGGGGATTGAACCCAGGACCTTGCACATTGGAAACAGGCAATCAACCAGTGAGCTACATCTGCTCCCCAAGATATCTTTTAATATCACTCAGGCAATAGATCAACACACACAAGGATGAAAAAACTCAGAAATTATCAAATCCATGAGTCTCTCTTTAGAAAACTATTTTACAAAAAATCTAGGCAGTTAAGAGAGGAATCAAAATAAATAATTCCAGGATGGAAAAATGATGACAAAACAACTAGTGGTGAGTAATGAATCTGTTGACATCTCTAACTAATATGAAACATCTACAAGAGTTCTGCTAATAAAATAGAACAGGGATGTCACACGTCCAGCTAAAATAGAAGTACTGATAAAACAACAACAATGGGAAGGTGTTGGAAGGTATATGGAAATACAATGTAAATAGTGCTGATATCAACTATCTTTCATAGCAAGAAGTCAATCAATACTGTATGAAATTGAAAAACATCTTTAAAAAGGATTTCAACTTCTTAATGGCTTGCATAACCTTTTTTTTAAATTCGAAGAGCTCTTGCTTATTTAGTCTCCTCTGACAGCCTTCAGTTTTTCCTGGGTAACAATAAATAAGAATAAAAGTGGCCACCATTTATGGAGCATGTCTTTGAAACAGCACCAAGGCAGACACTGCACATGCATGGTTTCACCAAACTTCCCAAGAAGCCTGTGAGATGGGCGAGATCACGAGACCATTTACCCGAGGCAGACGTGAGTCTGAGAGCGGTACCTGGACCTACCCGCGGTTATAGACCCGGAAGTCATCCCATTTGCTCCGGCGCCTCTCTGGGCCTCCAAGCCTGCTGCTCTGTTTCTGCCTAACCGTGGAGTCAAGTGTTCAGCAAGCATCCGGGCCAAAGAGAGATGCCCAGCAGTGGACAAGACAATGCCAGGTGAGGCCTCAGGGAAAGAGCCGGTCCTGCTGGGGAATAGCACAATGCATTTTAAAAACATCGCCATAATGGAAGAAAATACAACATTGAGGTGGAGCCAGTGGCCACTGGACAATTTAGAGGCAGGGAAAGGGAAAAGCAGTTGTAATACAGGGGCTTTTTGGGGACTTGGGAATTATCCTGAGTGACATTACAACGACAGATATAGGCCATTTTACATCAGCTTATAACATGTAGAACTATGTGGGAGAGAGTGTGGTCTACAATGTGAACTATGGTCCATGCTTGGTGGCAAAGCCCCAGGATGTGTATATCCATTGCAGGTGATGTGCCACACTAATGAAGGATGTTTATGTGGGAGGTTATGGGAGATATGGGAAGTGGGGAACATGGGAATCCCTGTAATTTTTGTGTAACATTTATGTAATCTAAGCATCTTTTAAAATATAAAAAAATTTAATTAAGAAAAAAAAAAACATTGCCATATAAAATGATCACATCATTTGTGTGAGAGTGTAGGTATATATGAGACAGGGCAGAAAAATGTATGCTAGTCAATTCTAATGGGAAGCACTGTTTGTATATGAAGAAACCTTTAAGCATGCAACTTAGAGTGAAGACTCAACTCCAAACACCTGGCGACGCTCAGCAGTCACTAAGCTGCTCGGTTGTGGCATGGGAGGGGGGCAGGAGGTTAAGCCAAATTTACCTTGACCTCCAAAGGTCAGGAGGGCCCCAGCTGACATCTGGGGTGTAGCCATAAAGATGTGGCAAGTGTTGCAGGAGCAGGATAAGGGGGAGTCTTAAATTCTGAGTGTGAAAAAATAAAAAAGTTCTCATTTTTCCCATAATGGAGCAGAATTTCTGTCTCAAACTCCCATTCTGCTGATCACAGAAAATGTAATCATACGTATTTTGTGCATAAGAGGCATTATGCCCCACGCAGCTCTGGAGAGCCATAAACATCTTTAAGGCTGAGTGGCCGGGTGTCTGGTCCTTGGCCACTGCCCTGGTGCTTTGGGGTCCCTGCTTAAATGACCCACACTCGGCTCAGGTCTCCTCCACTCTGGCACCCACCAACAAGAGTGAGCCCCACCCTCTCCAGTACTGTCCTCTCTCACGTGACCCCTCCTCAGCTGTCTCATAACTTCCCTAGACACGAGAGCCCTGAGATGCCCAGCAGCCCCATTACGGAATATTCCAGGGTGCTCCCAGGTCCAGAGACTCACCTCTCTGCTGCTGTATCAGGCTGGGGGTGGCAAGAAGGCAGGGGACTTCCAGGGACTTGCTGCATCCCCAAGACTTTCCAGTCCCAACCCAAGGACACAGACCAAGTCTTTCTCTACCCTGAGATGCCAAATCCACCGGAAGCTGCTGCACTACCCTTATCCCATTAAAACTAGACCTGAGCTTCTAAGAGTGGAGGCACAGCAGTAGCTTCGGGTGGATTTGGCATCTAAGGGTAGAGAAAGACTTGGTCCTGGGGTTGGGGCTGGGAAGGCTTGCACCGATCCCGCACCCCTATCTCCGCTCCCCTCCTGGTCAGAGTCCTGGCGGTGTGGCTGGAAAGCTCTGTACCCTGGGCAGGTTTAGCCGCTTGCTGTATTCCCGCTGTGCAGCTTTGGGCTAATTGCTTGACCCCTCTGGGCCTCTGGCGCTTTCACCATTTAGCGGTGATAGCGGTGCTTACTGGATAGGAAAACGGGAACGGCTCTGCGCTCTCCCACGAGTGTGGGAGGCGGTAGACACGGAATGCGGGACGGCATAGAGCCCGCCAGCCCTCACCACCAGCCCGGGGTCTGCCTCCCGTAGCAAGCCCATCCGTGAGTCTACACGGAGTGGGGGAGGACGGGGTGTGGTCCCGGCCAAGAAGGTAGTCCCTGATTGCTGCCCCTTCCCGGAGGGGTCCACCCCGGCTGGAACAGCCGCCGCGGCCGGCTGCAGGTGGTGCCAGGCCACCCTCCTCCGGCTGGTCTAGGGGGCGAGGCCGGCGCCCTTTTCTCCGCAGCGATGTCCGTCTCCACCCCGCGGCCACCCTGCACTGCGCAGAAGCCCTCACCTCCTTTTCTTCCTCTCCCGGATCAGTCCCTTACTTGCGGGGTGACCCTGGCCAGCCACGCCCATGTTCTGGGCCTCAGTTTCCCCATCTGCACAGCGCGGGGATGGACGGGTCGGGATTCCTAGAAGCCCTGGCCGCCGAGTTACTCCCGGTCCTCTCTCCAGCCGAAGGCTAGCGTCCGCCGACATGCACGAGCCGCGCGCGCCCTCTAGTGCCTGGTCTCAGACGCTGCGGGGTCCTCTGGGCGCAGATCCCGTGGGCTGGGCCAGAGCGCCAGGAGGAAGGAGGCAGGGGTGCCCGGGCACGGAGGAGGGAGAGAAGGACGCCACAGTTGTCGCCTTGGTGCACCGATGGGGTGACTAAACCTCAGGACGAACGACAGGTGAGTGAAAAGCGAATGAGTGAAGAATGGATCAAAGTGAATGCAGGCACAGAGCAAGTGAAGGAGCAGAGGGACCGAGGCAGTTAGTGGCTTTGTGGGTGACTGGTTTCAAACCTGACGCTTGGAATTTGAAAAGAATACTCCTCATGTGGCCCGCAGGCCTTGTGCGTGGAATCCTTCCTCCAGCCTGTCTCACCTGCTTATGCTGGCGTGAAGATCCTCTGGGTTCCTCAAAAGCTCCAAGCCCCCCTCCTCTTAGGACCTCTGTGCTTCCTCCTTCCTCTGCTCCAATTTTCCTCTCCTAGAGCTCAAGCTGCCCTTGGAGCCCAGCGCAGCAGCTTCAGCTGCTTCCTCCCCTTCTCTGTGCCCTCTGCCTCAGGACCCCTCCCCCCCAACCAGGCTCTTGACATCCTGTTACCTGTCTCCCTCTAGGTCTAATACAGACGACCCAGGGACAGGTCTGGTGCTTGCCATTTAATCCCCAGAATCTGCTGAACACTTGGCACACAGTACCTGAGGAACAAATGCAGGATTCAGCACAGAAGCTGCTGCTCCCTGGAATGAGCCCCCCACTCCCAGGACCCATCTGCTTGCCCTGAAGCAGAGCCGCCAGCCCCAAGACTAAAGAGGAGGAACCCAGGGAGCTGGAGGCCAGGAGAGGCCAGCCTGGGGCTCAAGAGGCAGGCAGTTCTGCCCACTTCAACACAGGGTGCAGGGCCTGGGGGCATGTGTTAAATACCTGCCCACTCCTCCCTACCTTCCCGCAGGCTTGGTCTCACCTCAACTCCAAGGTTTAAGGATCAAAAAGATGGTCATTGGCTTTGATACTTCCTTCAGCCACCAAAGATAAGATGACCTCTTCCCACCCCACCCCAAGTCCCACTAATCTATTTCCCCACTTCGTTTACCCCAGGGAGCCTGGCAGATTTCAATGCAGCCCAATTAAAGAGGCTCCGATGTGATAAAAATAGTGTCTGATTCCCAAAGGGCTCCTACCCTGGGTAGCCCCTCCTCAGATCAAAGCGCAGCCGAGGAAGCCCAGGTAGCTCTTTCCTGCCTTGTCTGTGCGGTCGGATTCGCTTCATCTTGGCTGTCCAGGTACCACCAGTCACCTAGATTTTCCAGTTTTCTGGACAGTTTGTCCTTTCTGAGTTTGCGCCTGGGAGGGGAAGGACATGCCAAATGGCCTCGGCCTCATTTAACCAGGCATGGAGGTGACCTTGGGAAGGGCATTTGCTGGGGTGGAGCCCGGGCTTGGGCCAAGAAGGGAGGCTGGAGCCCAGGGCCTATCCTTGGTCAGGGGCTCAGGGTGCCCTCACCCATCCCAGGGAGTCCCCAGAGTCAATTCCAACAAGCTTCCTGCTGGTTAGGAACCAGAGCCCGGGCAGAGGAGGGGCTGTCTGAGCTCCAGGGAGCCAGCCCTTGACTTCCACCCTCGGTGAAACTCCTATGACACCCGGGAATCTGTGGGGGATTCCTGCTACCTCAGGAACTGAGGGCTCAGCATGTGTCATTACACCACCCCCGTGACCGTGTGCACATTGCCATAGTGCATCCCAGGAAGGTTGCTTCTCCTTCTCTAGATGAAGGATTTCGGCTGGACCCAGGGCAGCCAGCACCCAGAACCCGGCCTTCCCAGGATAGACATTTCCATTTCCTCCTATCACCATGTGGCCAACAACAGTCCTCAAAATGTCACTGGGCTCTTGGTGAACTCCTCCAGCAATCCCATTGGTGGTGTGATAGACAGGATTCCTTCTCAGCCTATAAATGTTGCATCAAGTAGGATGTGTCTGTTCTCTGCCTGTAATGTCAACTCCAAGAGCTTTTGGAACCACCCAGCATGTCCACCCCTGCCATGTACAATGGCCCTCTCGCTCTTACCATCTCCCCTTCCCAGTTCTTCTCCCAGCCAAGCATCCCCAAGATCCTTTGAAGATGAGGTTGCACCCACTTTCCCCCTCAGGTTGACTTAGCTGGAACTCACACTGAAATGTGCAGTGAGTTCTCCTTCAGTGGGGGTGTCTGAAGTCTCCATTCTGTTCTTTTAGCCTCAGCTGTGTGCCACCCATGCTTCAAAGTTCAGTGGGAGATCTGGGCAGGGTTTATCCACAAGAACTGGGGCCCCCGCTCTGGGACTCTCTCCCCCTCTGAGATTGTTCCCCTACTCTCCAGCAGCTGTGGTGGCCTTGGCTCTGTCCTCTGGTTCTTCCAGGCAGTGAGACTTGGGTTTTCTGTCCTGGCTCATATCCGGGATGGTGTCAAACTTAAACTGGTAAAAAGGGGGAATGGAAAACTCACCCCGTGACCTCCTTCTTCCAGCCCACCTCCCCCCAGTTCCTGCCTGCTTTAGGTCTCTCCATGCCTTCATGTGTTTTTCAATGCTGCGTCCAGGGTTTAGCTGTGGTAGGGTTGGAGGAACAGGAGCCCCTCGACCCTCACGGGAGCAGGCACTGTACGCCCCCCTCCCTTCCTCTTAGGATCTGGCCTTGGGTCTGACCATCTCAGCAGACCAGGTATTTCATTTCAAAGAGTCAGGGCAGGTGGCATTTTTTTTCTATCTCCCACTTCCCCATATCTAAAATAAGAATCAAGCACTCTCCCTACTGCTATACTTTAAAATATAATAAAAACTGCACAGGAGCACCTATACCAACCAAAAAGTATCTCAACACAGACATTGGGAATTGAATCATGCTTCCCACCCCAAAAAAGACATGTTCATGTCTCATCTGTCTTCTTGTGGCTTGAACCCATTTGTAAATAGGAACTTTGATGTTGTTATTATTAGTTAAGGGGCCATCTCATTGAATCAATGTGAACCTTAATACATATGACTGGAGGGCTTCAAAGAGAGGAAACAAAGACACAGAGAAAGCCACAGGAAGAAGCCAGAATCCAGCTGTGACAGTTTGAAGTTTTGTGAATCAAGTTCTTTGAACTAATCCACTCCTGTGGTGTGAGAACCTTTGATTGCATTAGATTCTGTTAAGAGAGCTTGATTAGATCACTTTTGATTAGATCACTTTAGGGCATTTGATTGGACTACGTCAGTGAGGCATGACCCAGGTTGGGTCTCCACCCTCTTGCTGGGGTCTTAAATAAACTGAGAACTGGAAGCAGAAATACAGAGAGAAAGACAACCACCATTTTGACCCTTCCATGTGGGAGAGAGGACTGCAGGAAGACAGAGAAGCCCTGAGAGGCTGAGAGAGAGGCTGGAGGCTGGAGCTGGAATCAGCGATGCACAGAGGCACAGAAAGAGGTCCCTGAGAGGGCAGGTCCATGGAGCAGCTGAAGAGACAAGCCTGGCCATGTGCTTGATCATCCATAGATGAGCTCTGAGAGAAAACAGCCTGGAGGAGAAGGCAGAGACCCAGATGGAGAGCCGCCATCTTGCCTTACCACATGGCAGGACTCCAGGATCTTCCAGCAGTCAACCTTTGGTGAGAAAGCATCTCTTATGATGCCTTGATTTGGACATTTTCTCAGCTTCAGAACTATATGCTTCTACCCTTTATAAAAGCCAACCCAGTTCTGGTATTTTGTATCAGCAGCCTTAGCAAACTAAAACACCAGCATAAACAGAAGAGAGATGGCTGTGTGACCAGATTCTGCCATCGCCAGAGTGCTACTTACTCCAGGAGAAAGCACAGTCTTGCCGACATCTTGATCGTGAACTTTGCAAGCCAATAAGTTCTTGTTGTTTAAGCCAACCCATGCTGTGGTATGTGCCATAGCTGCATGGAAAACTAAGACAAACAGGGAAACATCTAAGAGCCTCAGCCTGCAGAATACTGTCCACTCATCCCCAACCTGCACCCCCAACCTTGCAACAACTGCTTCCCTGTCCAACTCCACTGTCCCTGCATTCCATGACAGGCTCTGAAGTCAGGGAGGCCAACGAGCTTTCTCTACCAGCTCCATCCCAGTTGCCTTCTCCAGCAGGGATCCCTCTGTGGGATGAAGACCTCGAGCCTCTTCCCCCATCCCTGGAAAGCCCAAGGCTGCTCAGCCTCTGTGCTCCTGCTCAGCCTTCCCTCCATGCCAGAACTTTCTGTGAACCTGGGCAGAGGAGCCAGGGTGCTTCCCTTTTTTTGTTAAAACTGCTTCTTATGGGGCAGAGGTGAATAACTCAGGCTGCTTCAAGAAAGACTCACTGGTCCATACTAGGAGCTGGTGGCCTAGACGTTAACTCCTTCAGGTTGCCTCAGCCCTCGAAGCAGAGTCATGCTGTTTTCATCCCAGCCAATCAGAGAGACCAGCTGGGGAGGGTGGGCCTGGCCATTCCTGTCCACCCAGGCCCCGCTGGCAGGCAGGCTTTACTTAGGAACCCCCGGAAGGCTGGCAGAGACTCCGTCAGCTCTGCAAGGGGTCTGCAGCCTCCCTCTGCCTGATCTTGGCTCTATTCTTCTTCTTCCGCAGGTACTGCTCCCTGGCAAGACCTTTGCTCTCCCAGCTCCATCCATCCGAAGCACCTGTCCCTGGACATCCCCTTCCCATCTGTTCCTCTGTTTCTTCCCCCTGCACTTAGCCCAGTCACCCCTGACCTTGGACATGCTGGACCACTCGTGCCCCTTCACCTGGTCTCTGCACACTGGACTGCACATGCCTCCTCCCAGCTCTCCTAGCACCTCGCACTGCCAAAGCCCAGGTGCCAAAATGGTCTGAACGTCATATCCCCAGTGGGGCTACACAGTGTCTTCTGCGCAGCTCTGTCTTCAGGCCCTGGGACACCACCGGGCCCAGTTTGTGCTCCCTACTAATATCTGTTGAGTGAATGAATGAACAAGTGAGTGAATGCTGCAGGGTGAATCCTTCAGAAGAAGGGCAGCGCTTCTCTGTGTGGACGTCCGTGAGGACAAGGAAGCCAGGGCCGGGGCCATGGCACCCCGACACCCCCACCACAGCCCTCTCGGAACGGAGCTGGCTTTAATCACGGAGAAAGGGAAGCAGCGGACTCTGTGAAGTGACAAGCTTTAATTTGTAGTGGTTTCCCTTCTCATTTCCCGCTTCTGCTCCTCTGACAGTCTCCCTGCACTTAAATCAGCTTTGTCCTTTCTGTGTCCAAGGAGAAACCAGGATTCCTAGCGCGAGTTGGTGATTTGTGTGCAAGGGCCGAATGTGGAGAGACGGGTGTGGGCGACACAGGAGGAGCGGGGTCCCCCTCCAGGGCCCTTCCTCAGGGGCAGTAATGGCCTCATTGCAGCTAGGATTCCCCTGCACCCAGCAGCACTGAGGACCTGCTTGTGACTTCATGACACAGAGGTGAGGAAATGGAAAATCTTGCCTGAGGCTGCCCAGCTGAGGCTTTTTGGAGGCTAGACGCACAACCTGGCTGGCCGCAGGGACTGGAGCACCCATGGGAAACAGCGCAGGCCTTGGGCGGTGGCCCTTCCTTCCAGGGCATGATTTGACCCACTAAGACCGAGACCCCCATGTCCCCTTCCCCTGCTGAGAGGTGCCCGCAATCCCAGAGTTAGCTAACTCTGACGGGCGTTAATTCAATTCCACAAGCATGTGCTGCATGCCTATTATGTGCCCAGAATTGCCTGAGTGATGAGTGTGGCCAATCCTGCCTTCCAAACCTGCTAGGTGGGGTAGCACGTGCACTAAGGCAAGCATATCCTGCATACACGGGGGTAAATAATTCTCTGGAGAGGAGTGCAGGGGCAGGCAAGGCTTCCCGCAAGGCTGATAAGTACGCTGGATTTAAAGAATCAGAAGCATCTTGCCATGTACCAGGAGGGATGCGGTCCTCCAAGCTGAGGGAGATTTGATTGCAGCTCCAGAGGTGCACAAGGGTGGAGAGGAGGCATCTGGAGTTGTCAGCATAAATGGGGTCCTCAAGGTCAAGGGGATCTAAGGGACAAGTGCTCAGAGGGCCAGACTGGGCGTTCCACTGAGGGCCCTGATGGAGCTCCAGGAAGGGAGGCGTCCAGCTTGCAGGCAGGTGAGGCTGGCTTGCAGGCAGGTGAGGCTGGCTTGCAGGGGTGGGGCTGCCCAGGATGACCCTGGTGCTCAGTCCCCTGGGGCAATGATCAGTGCTGGTGGGAACCAGGAGGTCCCAGGGGCCTTGTAAGCATCCGCCTCCCCAAGTCCCTTTCCTCCTGGATGCAGGAGTAATGTGCAACCTTCCAAGTGCTCAGCTGCAGGAGAGGGATCTGACCCTAGGTGTAGTCTCTCACCACCCCCACCAACAAAATGAGGAAGCCAAGAGTAGACCAGGGTGCAGATTGTAGATGGGGTTAAAGGGAGTCTGCCTCACATTCCACTCTGCTTCCAGCACCTAGCACAGTGCCAGGCATGGAGTAGGGGCTCAGATAGTGTGAAATGAATAAATGAAGGATGGATGGATGGATGGATGGATGGATGGACTAATGGATGGATGGATGGATGGATGGACAAATGGATGAATGAACAAATGGATTATTGGATGAATGAATGAATGAATGAATGAGCAAATAATGGATGAATGGATGAATGATTGGAAAGGTCTCAAACGTATTATGCTGTGAGGGAAGCACTAACCTGCACACTCACCAGCTCTCACACACACACATAGAGGCCCAACAGCACACACTCAAAAAGACAACCTCACACTCATGAATGTACACACTTACACACCCACAAGTTTGCACACACTCACACACACACCTGATTCGGAAGAGGAGTCTAAGTCACAGGTGCAGGCCTTAGAGGGTCTGTAGGGGAAGGGGATACTGCCGGTTAATGCAGGTTCCCTATTAGTGGCCCTGAAATTGAGGTAGTGGGTCATGACCAGTGTGCTTTAAAAAAGGCGGGGGGGAAGAATGAAAAGGCAGATGGAGAAACTACCAGCAGGCAGGAGGGTAAGTGCTGGCTGGTGATTACACTGAGTGGGGCCCAGAGCAATTATCCTTCATCCTGTGCCTCAGAGAAATAATCACGAATTTGCTTCCACATAGTGGGCCCCTCACTGCCTTCTGCTGTCTGCCGATCACTGCCAGAAAAGAACCTGATCTTGGCTCTCTTAGAGCATGTGCAATGTAGCCGAATCACACAGGCACTGGGCAGTGGGGGTCTGTGGGGTGAGGGGCTGCTGTGCCCCCTCTCAGCTCCTCTTGCCACCCTGCCCACCAGGCCCCCCGTCCCTCACATGCTGCCAGTCTTAGCTTGCTAGGTTGCCAAAATGCAATACACCAGAAATGGGTTGGCTTTTACAATGGGGATTTATTCGCTTGTAAGCTTACAGTTTCAAGGCTGAGAAAAATGTCCAAATCAAGGCATCGTCAGGTGATGTTTCCTCCCCAAAGTCTGGCTGCCAGCAATCCTGGACTCCTCTGTCGCGTGGCAAGGCACGAGGCGGCATATGCCGTCTCTCCCTTCTCCTTTGTTGGTTTCAGCTTCCTGCTTCCTCTGGCTTCCTCTATGCTCTTGCGACTTTCTCTTCTTGTGGCCATCTCTCATCTCCTGTGAGTTTCTCCCTGCTTCTGTGGGTTTCTCTCTGTCTTCATCCCATTTATAAAGGTTGCCAGTAAGAGGATTAAGCCCCACACAGCATCGCACCCTACTGAAGTAACCTAATCAAAAGAAGGTTCCACCCCCAGGAACAGATTAGCTCTAAGGGCATGATTTCCCGGGGTCCCTCCAGCATCAAACCATCACACTGCACAAGTGGATTTTCCCTATAAAAGACAAGTCCACCACTGGGAATATCCCCGGTACCAGCCTTTCTGGAAATATTCCCCCACTGCATCTACCATGGGGGAAGCACTGAGAAATGGAGCAATATCTCTTGGCCTGCCTGCCCCCCACCAGAACCCGAGGCCCACGAGGATGGCATCTCGTGTCTCACTCCATGGTGACCCAAGGGCCTGAAGCCCCAGCCCACTGGAGGTGCTCAGAAGCTGTGTTGAGTGAATAACCGCCAGATGGCCCAGGGTTGTGGGATCCTGGGTGCTTTTTGTTTATTAGAAATGTAGTTCGTTTACAGAGCAATCATGTATAAAATGCAAAGTTCCCTTATATGCCCTTGCATCGATGTGGTACACCTGGGTGCCTTTTTAAAATGTCCTTAATATTCTTTCTGTGTTTTCCAAAATGTTTTAAATGAATTGAATTTGACCTATAAAATATGAAAAAAAAAATGTAATAAATGATAAAATGTTCTTTTTTAAAAAAAAAAAAGTGCCAATTTATGAAAAGCTCTAGGTCCCCTTTCCTACCAATATTTTCCGAGCCTGGAACAAATAATGGCATCGTTCTTGGCCACCTGCCCCAAGCGTGGGCCACAACAGCACCTTTCTGAATACAGGCACACCTCAGAGAGATTGCAGGCTCACTTCCAGACCACCGCAATAAAGCAAATACCGCGATAAAACAAGTTGACCGAAGTTTTTGGTTTCCTAGTGCATATAAAAGTTATGTTTACATTATACTGTAGTCTATTAAGTGTGCAGTAGCATTTTGTCTAAAAAATGTACAAGTTGTAAATATGCTACTAGAATAAAAATTTTTAAAATAACATAGGACTGTGCAACACGAAGTGGACCCTACTGCAAACAATGGCATATAGTTAATAGTAAAATTATAAAAATGTTCTTTCATGAATCGGAACAAATGTACCACACTCATGCAAGGTTAATAATATGGTGGTATATGGGGACTGAATTTTATACATTATTTTTCTGTCAACCTACATCTAATAAAAAGATGTGCATACCTTAATTAAAAGGTGACAACAGCACAAGCTGTTGGAAAAAATGGCACCAATAGACTTGCTCAACACAAGGTTGCCAAAAACTTTCAATTTAAAACAAAAACAAAAACTCACAGTATCAGTGAGGCATAATAAAACTAAGCTCAATAAAACAAGGTATGTCTCTATTGGGCCCTTGCTTAGGAGGAAAGGGAAAGTCCATCTCTGAGGACAGAAAGGGAAACTGAGGCTGGGAGTGTTGCAGGCACTTGTCCAGATGCATGGACTGGTGAACCATGATTCCAGACCCAAAGTGGAGAAGGCTTGGGGGAGCTGCTGTCGGCTGAGCCCAGCACACACACCAGAGCCCCTTTTACAAACTTGCTCCCTTGTCACACCTCAGGAAGTGTGTGCATGGGCATTTCTGTGTGTCGGATGTGTTTGCACATGGTTGTCCGTGCTTAGGTGGTGTGTGTGTGTGTGTTCACGTGTATTCCATCTTCTGTGTCTGTGTGTGTGTCTCTGTGCCATGCTTCAGGAGGCACAAGAGAATATGCCTACAGTGCATCCTCTGAAGAAGCTTCTAGCATGACTGGGAAGAGAGAAACCCAACACACGGGGCATTCAGGTGCAGAGTGGCCTGTGAAAGAGTGAGTCACTGGACATGGGGTCTGACAGACCATGGCCATGGGCAGGCTCCACCTCTGGCCATCCAGGTGATCACACCCACTGGGCTGACACCCTCCCAGCCTCAGCTTCATCATCTCCAATGAGGGTAGATGAGGGACTTGTCTTAGTTTGCCATGGCTGCTACAACAAATACCACCCACTGGTTGGCTTAATCAACAGGAATTTACTGTCTCACGGTTTTGGAGCCAGAAGTCTACCATCAAGGTGTTGGTGGGATCATGTTTTCTCTCTGAAGTCTACAACGTTCTGGTGATGGGTTGTTGGCAGTCGATAACTCAATCTCTGCTTCCATCACGAGGCTACTTGTCTCCTTCTGTCTCCTACCCCTTTGTCCAAATTTCCTCTGATTATATGGACTCCAGTTGTAATTGATTAAGGCTCTTCCATGATCTGGTTTGGTCTCATCTTAACTAATAAGAGTATGTGACAGTTTGATATTATTTATGAATTCCAAAAAAGATATTTGATTATGTTTGTAAACTAGTCTGCTCCCCCGGGCAATGTACTGTTTGATTGTATTAGATTCAGCTGAGATGTCTTTGACTAAATTATGTTAAGATTAGGGCTTTGATTTGACCATCATTAGGGTGTGCAGGATTGAGTCCCCACCCCCTTGGTGGGGATAAAACAGACTCTCACATGGAAGTAGATACACAGAGAAGCAGATAGTGAGGAAAGAGAGAAGCCTCCATAGATACAGCAGAAGCCCTCGGAAGAGAGATGAGCCTGATAGTCTATAGCTGACCTTGAGAAGAGAACAGAGCAGCTGAGCCAGGAAAGAAATGAGCCCTGGGGAGAGAGACGAGCCTTATACCAGCCTGCAGCTGAGATGAGAAGAAGCTGGGACCACGGAGCCTTAAGAGGGAAGAAGGAAGGCTGAACCCTCACAGACATCACCCACCATCTTGCTTCAAAATGTGTCAACAGAATTTGCTAAGGAAGTAACTTTGAGTTGCACTCTTTAGGGCTTTGTGACTGTAAGCTTATACCCCAAATAAATACCCTTTATAAAAACCAACAGAGTTCTGGTACTTTGCATCAGCCCCCTTTTAGCTGACTAATACAAAATGTTCTTGCTTCCTGGGCTCCTCAAGCAAGTGCCATGCAATGGGTTGGCCTAAACAATGGGGATGTATTAGCTCACTGTTTTGAGGCTGGGGTAAAGTCCAAAGTCCAAATCAAGGCATCATCAAAGCAATGTTTTCTCCCCAAATATTGCAGCATTCTGGGGCTGTCTGCTAGCAATCTTTGGTCCTTAGCTTGTCACATGGTGTTTTAGTTTCCTAGGCAGCTTAAAGCAGATACCATAAAATGGTTCAGCTTAAACCAAGGGAATTTATTAGCTTACGGCTTGAGGCCATAAGAATGTCCAAATCAAGACATCATCAAGGTGATGCTTTCTTCCCAAAGACCAGCTGCTGGCAATCCTTGGCCCCTCTGCCACATGGCATGGCACATGGCAGTGTCTGCTGGGTTCTCCCTTCTCTTCTGGATTTCATTGTTTTCAGCTTCTTGCTTCCATGGTTTTCTCTCCCTCTCTCTCTGCATTCCTTCTCTTATAAAGGACCCAGTAAGAGGATTAAGACTCATCCTGACTGAGATGGGTCACACCTTAACTGAAGTAGCCTCCTTGTCACAAGATCCTACTTACAATGGGTTTACACCCATAGGAATAGATTAAATTTAAGAACATGTTTTTCTGGGTTACATACAGCTTCAAACCACCACACTCCACCCTCTGGACCTCAAAAAGACATATTCTTTCTATATGGTAATACATTCATTCCATCACAATATCCCAAAAACTCTAAGTCATTTCAGTAACAATACTAAATACAAAGTCTCATCAAAATTGCTTATAGGTGTGGTCTGTCCTGGTATACAGGTCCCCTCAGTCTGTGGACCTTTGAAACCTAGAGAACAAGATATCTGCTTCTAATAGATAAAGGAGGGCCAGGCATAGGATAAAATTCCCATTCCCACAGGGAGAAATTAGACATGAGAATATCCAAATCAGTTGTGAGAATGTCCAAATGAAGGCACCACCAAGTCAATACTTTCTTCCTGAAGACTGGCTGCCAGCTATCCTGGGTTTCTCTGCCACATAACAAGGCACATGGCAGCATCTGCTGGTCTCTCCCTTCTCTTCCAGGTTTTGTGGATTTCAGCTTCTTGCTTCCCTGACTTTCTCTCCTCCTCTTTCTGTATTCATTCCATTAATAAATGACTCCAGTAAGAGGATCAAGACCCACCCTGATTGAGGTGGGTCACAACTTGAATTAGTCAGGATTCTCTAGAGAAACAGAACCAATAGGAGATATCAGTAAATGCTATGAGATTTTATAAAATTGCCTCACACAAACATGGGGATGCACAAGTCCAAATTCTGTAGGGCAAGATGCAAGCAAGGGACTCTGATGAAGGTCCTGAATGAGTTCCTAGGACACCCTGGCTGTCTGAGGTAGAGATGGGAATTCTCTCCTTAAATGCTGAAATCCCTTCTCCTTCAACTGCTTGGATGTGATGTCACTTATTGCTGAAAGCAATCTTCTCAGTTGATTGTAGATTAATCAGCCATAGATTCAATTAAAGCCCATGAAACACCCTTGTGTCACAATTAGCCCAGGGCTTGCTTGATCAAACAACTGGGCACCATTACCTGGCTGAGTTGACACATGAACTTAACCATCACATGCCTTAACTGAAGTAACCTCATCAATCCAGCCACGGGAATGAATTAACTTTAAGAACATGTTTTTCTGTTCAGTTCCAAACCACCACAAGGAGCTTAAAAGGTCCTGTTTACAACTGGGTTCTCATCCATAGGACCAGACAGAGGTTAAGACTTGAACATGTCTTTGTGGGGACCTGATTCAATCCATGACAGTTCTCCAGTGAAAAACTGACTGAAATGGCAGCACCTGGCCATGGGAGACAGCTCGCAGGATTCCTAGAGTTGGCATCAGGTATGTGTTGGGGAAAAGGGAGATGGCCCTGACTGCAGCACCCAAGGGAGGCCTTGGGGAGCCGACGGGGCTGGAGTTGGGTCCTGGAGAGTCGGTTGCAAAGTAGTGTATAGGACAACATGGGCCAAGAAGCTCATTTCTCCATTCAACCAAGTCCCTTCGTTGCAAAACCCAATCAGCACCCCAGGGTGAGGATGCACTCTGCAGATCCATCAGTACCTCCCCGCAGCATCCCCCAGCAATACCGCATGCTTCACGCAGCACACAGCCATTGGCTTCCTCGGGTCCGGGCATCCTCTGGCAGAGGCTTGTCCTTTCTGGTGCTGGCATTTTTATCACAAAAGCCCCTCTACTTCCTGGCACAGTTGTGGGGCCAGGACTGAGGCAGGATGGAACACAGAACTATGTGTCTCTCTCCAACGAAAGGAGAAAGTAAATGCAATATTTAAAAAGAGAAGAGCAGTGCTCTCATTTGTCTGTGAAGTCTCACGTACAGAGGGTTTTATCAGCCATGAAATTAGCCCTTCATGCTCTCCTTTGCCCACAGCCCAGGGAGGACAAGGAGGGCACTGTCTCAGCACAACTCAAGGACTCTCGGAATCCCACACCCCCACCCAGCTCTCCCTGCTGCCCTGGGCTGAAAGTGGGTCAGCTCCCTCAAGTCTTCAGAGCCCTGGGCAGGACGAGGGATACACAGCCCTGACTTTGCTCTCAGCTGGCTCCAGGCTCAGCCTAAAGAAGTCCATCACTTGAGGGGGGCCGCTGAGTCCGGGCCCTGATCAAAAAGAGCCCCTCCTCTTCTAAGGAATGCACCGTTGTGGCTCTGAGTCTTTACATTTTGGGGCATTGAGTCGACAGTGAGAAGCAGTAGGAAAGGCACAGGCTTTGCAGAAAAATCTGAGCTCAAACCCTGCAGCCCCACCAACTAGATATGACCCCGGTAAATGGTTTGCCTCTCTGACCCTTGGTTTCCTCATCTATAAAATGCAGGCACTTTGCAGGTTGCGAGGTAAAGAGACACCTGTTATGGGACCTGGCTTAGGAGCTGTTCACATCTGGGGATGTAATGTCTGTGGCATCCTGTTCAAGGGACGTGGGGGAGCCGAGGGTCACTGTTTGCTGAAGGGAGAGCTACACACACACAAACACATGTCCATGCACACACACAAATCCATGAGCATCCACACACATACACACATGCACAAACACACATACATTTATACACATGCACATATACACACATGCACCTGCACACATAAACATGCACACACATGAACACACTGACACATGCACAGACACATGCAGTACACACGTGTACACACATGCACATGCATGCATGGCCACACAGTCACACAATCACAGCATACATATACTCACACATGTGTACACACATGCACACACATACACACATGCACACATACACGTGCACACACACATGCACACTCTGACGTCCTGACCTGCTGAGTGCATGTTCCCCTGTGGCTCCAGTCACCTGGAATATTTCTCGGCACATGCCTCTTTCTGTGATGA
>JAQZBX010055368.1:7211-18534 GCA_029593785.1 Cabassous unicinctus | reverse complement strand
CCTAATTGCTTGAGCCACCACTGCTCCTTGTTTTTTTGTGTATCTCATTATGTTTTCCTACTTGTGTCTCTTGTTGCATCATCTTGTTGCATCAGCTCACTGCACCAGCCCATCACATCAGCTTGCTGTCTTGCTCATCTTCTTTAGTAGGAATGAAACCTGGGACCTTCCATGTGGTAGGCAGCAGCTCAATCACTTGAGCCACATCTGCTTCCCCCTGACTAATTTCAATTGTCTTGTCTTAGAATTTGCTTATTCTTTTTTATGCTGGCTCCAATAGCTGTTAGAACCCTCCTGGGAATTTTTCATTTCAGTTATTGTGACCTTCAACTCCAGTAGTTCTGTTTGGTTCCTTTTAAAGTTTCTGTTCTCTTTACCAAGATTCTTATCGTGTTCATTTATTGTTGCATTGACATCCTTTAACTCTTTCTCTTTATTTTCCTCATCCCCTTAAGCATTTTTAAGATCTTTTTTAAAAGTCTTTGTTTGGTATGTCCACATTCTGGTCTTTATTGGTGTTTTCTGGAGTTTTATCCTCTTCCTTTGGATAGGCCATCATTTCCTGTTACTTTGTTTGCCTTGTACTCTTATTGCTCACTGTACATTTTATTTATTTATTTATTTATTTAAAGATTTATTTATTTTATTTATTTATCCCCCCCTTGCTGCTTGTGCTGCTGTGTCCATTCGCTGCGTGTCCTGTGTCCGCTTATCTCCCCCTTGCTGTGAGGTCTTGCCGCATCAGCCCACGGCGCTGTGCGAGCCGGCCTGCCCTCACAAGGAGGTGTCGGGAAGCGAACCTGGGGCCTCTCATATGGTAAACGGGTGCTCTATCCATTGCGCCACACCCGCTTCCTGCCGTGAGGTTGCTGCATCAGTCCACCGCACCGCTCAGGCGTGCCCTCACAAGGAGGCCTCGGGATGCGAACCCGGGCCTCCCATATGGTAAACGGGGGCTCTATCCACTGAGCCACACCCGCTTCCCCACTGTACATTTTAATATTTTAGAATGTTAACTGTGATTTCTGTTTCTTGATTTTAAGCAGGTAGTGATAGGTAAGAGATTTTGAGTTTCAGCCGTCCTATCAGGAAGATCTGCCCAAGGTGAGTGCTGTGTACAGGGTCTTTGTTGTCTTTTCTAGCCATGTGGCTTGTGCGTATTAGTTGTTTCAGAGTTCTCCTGTTTATAGGAGTTTGAATACCCCCTGTATTTCCCGGGAGGCAGACTTCTTTTCCTGTGTGTTTAAGGCAGGCAAGCCTTTGCCCAAGGCTGTCAGCCTCTATAGTTTCTTTCCTTGTATTTCAAACTGCTTTCACCTGGAGGGCAAACTCTGGAAGTGGGGGCATGCCAGAGATGACTTTCTCAAGTGAATCTTCCTCAGTGGAAACAGGGCTAGTGAGCGCTAGCAACCTATGAAGGGAGCACAGATTCCTAAGTGTAATGCGGAAGGGTTGAGAAGGGGTGCCAGGAGCTTTTTCCACAGCTCCCCAAAGCTGAGCTTTCTTGACCTTCCTGCAAATGCAGCCCTTGAACTTGTACCCTGGGGCCCTGAGGAAGCATACCATTTTAAGCTGGTATGCTGGTTCCTTTGTCTGGGGTAGGTGAATCAATGGCTGCCCTCAGAGCCGGGTCCTCAGGGATCCAAATTCACTAATCAAAAGCCATGAGCAGCGGTTGGCCATGCCTTCCCCTGGTCTTGAGGAAGAGGACATTTACATCCCTTTTTGTCACCAGTGAACTGCCCAGGACTGAATACCACGGTGACCTGCCAGGAGAGTGTGTGATATGCACCAGCAACAACCATGCAGAGAGATCATTTTACTCATCTTCACCGTTACCTACCAGTCTCTTCCTTCCATTCTTCCCTGGATGTTGTACAGTGTTCTACTGGCCTTGAGAGTGTCAAAAATATTTGTTTCAGACTGTTCCTGCCTGTTTAATAATTGCTGTGGTGGAAGGACTTAATCTTCGAGCTACTTCCTCTGCCATCTTCCCACAATCTCAGTAGCTTATCTTATTTAAGCTACTGTAATTTCAAGTCTCTTTTCAGGTCTAGCAGCTACATCCACTTCATAAGGGAATCATATCCATGTATGACTCTAAAATATCGAGCAACCTATGAAATAGAAGATAAATTTATAACTCCAAACCACTTAACTATGGTAATGAAGAAAAACAGTATAAGTCGCAATTCAAAAAGGAAAAGAAAAGAAACCATCAGTTTAACATACCTCATCCTGTTCACCTGAGTGATACTCTATCTGGAAGTGGTTAGGCATATGATAGACCAGCTCATCTCAGGGGAATATGAGTATTGGTTATCTCCCTGGGCAGGGCACCCTTGTTTAGCATACCTGACTGTCCCAGGCTCTGCCCACTAAGAGGATTTTCCTTTCTCCTACATCCATCAAGGCCACCCCAGAGAAGAACATTGAAGAGCAGTCCTCCTTGCAGAGCTATACCATTTCAGTAGGACAACCTTATCTTTGCTTTCTACTGGGGTCTGTATTTACTTAGCTAATTAATTATTGGCTTATGTTATATTTTTCACAAAAAACTGATTAGATGAAAAAAGTTAATTTTGATGTTATTTTGAAAATTATATTCTTGATTCAAAACTCAAAAGGTACCTAAAGAGTATATAGAATAGAATAAAGGCCTTCTCCAACACCCATTTTTCTCCTTAGACTCAACCACTATTAATAGTTTCTTTAGGGCAGGAGAAAAAATTTTATTCCTTTTCCCCAATTTTTAAAGAAAAATGGTTCACTTTTTTCTTAGTTCTTAAACTTTGGTATGCATAATAATCATCTAAGTATGCATTAAAATTGCAGGTTCCTTGTGAATATTCTCGCTGACCTGATTTTGTGATAATCAGGGTAGGCTAAAATTTGCTATATTAGAAACCATGCATGTGTCCCCAGACCTAGTTTTTCTCCCTAGGTATGGTTTTTAGAATGCTGGTGATAAACCAAGCCTGATTTATTATATGACCATCCTGTATGGGAAAAGACTGTAACTTTGGTCAATCTTAAGAGATATAGCAGGGGAACGGATGTGGCTCAGGTGGTTGGGTGTCCGTCTCCCAAATGGAGGGACCTAGGTTCGACCCCCGGGACCTCCCGGTAAAAAAATAATAATAATAATAAATAATAATAATAATATAGAAGGCATGTGGGCCATCAGGCCCTGTGCGCGGGTGTGCCGCCAGGCCCCGCAAGACATGCAGCAAGATGATGATGTAACAGGAGTGACACAAGGGAGAGCCAAGATGAGACGCACCGAAAAACCAGGAACTAAGGTGGCACAGGCGGTAGTAGGACGCCTCTCTCCCAAATCGGAGGTTCCGAGGATCGAATCCTAGTGAAGACAGGAGGAGACGGAGGAGAAGAGAGGGCAGGAAACAGACACAGAGAGTTGCCCAGTGAATGGACACAGAAACAGCAAAAACTGGGGTGGGGGGGAATGGATAAAAGTAAATAAATAAATCCTTAAAAAAAGGTATAGGGGAGGAAGATTCGGACTATAGTTGGTAGTAATGCCTTGATGATGATCTTTCATGATTTGTTAACAAAATTTCACAACAATGCAGGATGTTTGTGGTGGGGGGGGGTGATGTGTGGGAGCCCTGTATGGTGTTATGCATGTTTGTTTTGTAAGATCACGATGTTTACTGAACACTTATAGTTTATGTATGTTCATGTATGAATGATATACTTCAATAAATTGTTTAAAAAAATGAAATAAAATAAAATTGCAAGTTCCCAGATTCTACCATATCTACCATACCCACTAGGACAGACAGTTTGGAGATATGGTGGGTGATCAGTGGGTAAGTGTAGGGCCAGAGAATTTGCATTCTAAAAATTATTTTCCCGTGATTTAAAACTGGCAGGAAAGTTGCCAAAATAGCACACTAAAACAATAGAATTCTAATATACTTCCAACCAATATACCTAGAAGTACCAACTTTTAACTTTTTGCCACCTTTGCTTTATCATTCTGCCATCTATCATCTATCAATACATACTAAACATTTGAGAGTAGATTGCACACATCATTGCATTTTTTTTTTACATTTATTTTTTTATTTCTCCCCACCCCTTCATTGTTTGCACTTGCTGTGTCTGTTCATCTTCCTTAGGAGGCACCGGGGACCGAACCCATGACCTCTGATATGGAAGGGAGGCGCCTAACCACTTGAGTCACCTCCATTCCCTGCTTTGTTGTGTCTCATTGTATTTTCCTTCTTGTGTCTCTTGTTGCGTTATCTTCCTGCATCAGCTTGCCGCACCTGCCAGTCGCATCAGCTCACTGTCTTGCTTGTCCTCTTTAGGAGGCACTGGGAATCTCTGCTCCCTGCTTTGTTGTGTCTCTCATTATGTTTTTCTTCTGTGTCTCTTGTTGTGTGAGCTTGCCGCATCTGCCCATCACGCCAGCTCGCTGTCTTCTTTAGGAGGCACTGGGAACCAAACCAGGGACCTCCCATGTAGTAGGTGGGAGCTCAATCGCTTTAGTCAAAACCAGTTACCTCCCATGTAGTAGGTGGGAGCTCAATCGCTTTAGCCACATCTGCTTCCAACATCATTGCATTTTAATCAACTCCCCAGGAGATTCTGAAGTAGATGGTGCAAGAACCACACATTGAGAAAGGCAGCATTAGAAATTGTTTGGCATAAACATTAACTTACTTAGTGAAAGTGGAAAGTATTACTTCCACTGTTCTCCAAGGAAGAAAAACCTGCTTAGGTTTTATTTTCAGTGTATTTTTTTTTCCCTCTAGTCTAGATGGTAAGCTCCATGCAGGCAGTCTATGTCTCTTTTATTTCTATACTTTCACCAGTACTTAGCACAGGGAAGTTAAACAGTAGGAAGGGGCTTAATAAATTCTTGGTATTTAAACATATGAAAATGTCTTTCTTATTTGTTCAGAGAATAAGTACAAATGGCAAAAAAACACATGAAAAAATGTTCAACATCAATAATGATTAGGGAAATGCAAATCAAAACTACAATGAGATATCATTTCACAACTATCAGAACGGTCACTGTTAAAAATACAGAGACCTACAAGTGTTGGAGAGGATGTGGAGAGAGAGGAACACTTATTCACTGTTGGTGGGAATGGTACAGCCACTGTGGAGGACTGTTTGGCAGTTCCTAAAGAAGTTGAATATAGATGTGCCACGTGACCCCACGATACCACTACCGGGTATATACCCAGAAGAACTGAGAGCAGTGACATAAACAGACATCTGCATAGTGATGTTCATAGCGGTGTTATTCATAATTGCCAAAAGATGGAAACAACCCAGGTGTCCATCAACCAATGAATGGATAAACAAACTATGGTGTATTCACATGATGGAATATTATGCAGCTGAAAGAAGAAATGAAGTCGTAAAGCATATGAGGACATTATGTTGAGCAAACCAGACACAAAAGGACAAATACTGTATGATTGCGCTACTATGAACTAAATATAACATATTGTATGATTTCATTTATATAAAGTGTATCTATAAATCAATTTATAAAGATGAAATTAGATTAGTGGCTATATAGGCCTGGGGAAGGCATGCTAAGGGGTGTGGAGTTTTTCAAGTAATGAAATGGTTCTAAAATTTTTTGTGGTGACAAATGCACAACATTGTGATTATACTAAAAGCCATTGATTAAACACCTTGTATAGATCATATGGTATGTGAATATTATCTCAATAAAACTGCTTAATAAGTAAATTGTGCAAGAATAGCAAGAAATAGCAGCTATGTATAGCAGGAAAAACAGAGATTGAGAGGTGAAGAATTTTCTTGTTTGTCTTTTAAATTATTATTATTGAAATAATGAAAATGCTCTAATAATGACTGAAGTGATGAATACACAACTATGTAATTATACCAAATACCATTGATTGTATACTTTGGATGACTTGTATGCTTTATTAATATGTACCAATAAAATTGATATGTTAAAAAAAAAACATCTGTGAGCAGAGGTGGCTCAAGTGATTGAGCACCTACTTCCCACATGAGAGGTCCTGGGTTCAGTTCCTGGTGCCTCCTAGGGAAAAAAAAAAGACGATAAGCAGACACAGAAAGCAGACAATGAGCGCAAACAAGGGGGGGAGATAGAAATAAACAAATCTTCAAAAAAAAGTCTGTCAACATATTTGATTCTGCAGGAAAATATGCTATAAATCCTGTTATAACTTTGCATTTGAAAATCTGAAATGCTGTCATACCTTCCTCTTATTCTCCATTTAGGTATAAAAGGCTTGGTAGTGGGATTTCCAAGATTTTGGGGAAATGTTATCAGTGCTATAAAAACCCCAGTATTTATTGGTTCAGATTCAATATTTAGGATTATGTTTATGTTCAAGTCTTTGATAAGAAGTTCCTCATTCAACTCATTGTATTTCTACTTGTTGGTTTTCTTAAAAAATCATTGTTCTATCTGATCTTTATAAGCTTCTCCTTTAGACAAAACTTCATTAAATTGTTCCTGTCCTTCTCTATATTTTCTCTTGTCCATGTCCAATCAAATAGCATAAATCAAATATTGGCATTCAGCTGCTTACAACAGAAATGTACTCATTCTTTGCCTGCCATGTATAAGGACACATGAATGCTGGCACAGCTGCTGTGAACCTTCCATGTGCCATTCAGTAGGTCCCCTCATTTAACCTTTCATGGGCCTTCTTATTGTCAAGATCAGAGAGGAGCAGAAGGAAAAGAGTTTGTAAGGAACATCTTGGAAACATGGAAATGGGAGACAGCTCAAGGTAAGTTTCCTGAGAACATGAAAGTCATCATATACCAGGCTTCACAGGCTGGAAGCTTATTTGAATCCAAGACAGCCCTAGCAATTCATCACCCCTCTCTATGCAGTATTACCCCAAAGGATAAAAGAGTTAGCAGAACATCAGAAATCTTCAAATTAAATTAAAAAAATATATATAAAGAAGAGATTTTAAGTATTCTCTCATTGTTCTATGTCTTAAGGACATTGGGAAAGAGACACACATGTGAAGTGTCTAGAGGTGGATATTGCTAATATACACATGTGCAGTTGAAATTAATTAACAGACAATGGCCTATAAAGTTTTCTTTGTGAAAGTGGTGGTGAGCTTTGGCAAGGTGCTTAAATAAATTGGTTTTGCTGTTAAGGAGGAAAATCCTATGATGTGCACAAAGATATATATATAATAGGCACTTACAAAAAACAAAAACAAAAACAAAAAAAGGAATGTGAATATTGAGAACCAGCAGCTTGAAAACAGGAAATAGCCTTTATGCAACTAAATGATGACATCTGCACTTGGGTAATCCTGAGGTACACATTCAATTTAATTCAACTAAACAAATATTTATTAAGCAACTGTGCTATGTGTTGGAGAACCAAGGGAATACACTTATCCAAAAGATCATAGGTTCACAGGGACCTGGAAAAGTCATGCAGAAATAGGACTTCACCTTCAGGAATGTATCCCACATCATCAAGAGCTATGTCTGTCACAGCATTTCATTGTGTTACAATCACGTTTACTTGTCTTTCTTCCCCAAGGGACTGCAAGTTCCTCAAGGGCAGGGACCTTACCTTGTACTCTAAAGCCTAGTTTCAATAGCTTTTATATATTGGAAGCTAAAAAAAATTCCCTGAATTAAATGAATTTAAGAATAATAAATGATACATGTAAAACAAGCAACAAAGGAAAAAGTAAATGGACCTCATCAAAATGAAAAGTTTTGTCCCTCAAAAGTCTTTTTCATGAAAGTAAAATGACAACCTACACAATGGGAGAATGTATTTGGAAACCACATATCCAATAAGGGTTTAATAGAGAGACACAACAGGACAAGTATCGTATGCTTTCACTAACATGAAAAAATAATTAGAATAAGCAACCTCACAGAGTCAGAATCTAGAATATAGGTTATCAGGGGATGGGGTGGGGATAGGAAATGAGAAGTTAAGGTTTTTAAAACATCCAGGGATCCTATTTGGAACAATGGAAATGTTTCGGTAATGGATGGTAGCGATGGTAGCACATTGTGAACCTATTTAACAGCACTGAAATATATATCTGAATGTGGTTAAATGGGGAAATGTTAGGTTGTACATGGTAACAGAATAAAAACAAAACAAAAACAAAAAACCCAAGGAACTGTACTATATGAACAGTAAATCCTAAGTTAAACCATGGACTATAGTTAATAGTACAATTATAAAAATGTGCTTTCATAAATTCTAACAAAAGCTCCACACAAATGTAAATGTGTTAATAGGGTGGTATATGAGAATCTTGTATTTCATGCATGATTGTTTTATAAACCCACAACTTTTCTAATAAAGAAAACCCACCTCCACCCCAAAATTTACTTTTATTTGTATCTATTGCTTGTCTGTAAGGTTTCTAAGAGCAAGGATCATTATTATGGTCACTATCTCCCAAGTGCTACAACAGTGCCCAAAACCTAAATGTCCACTAAATATTTTTTAAATGAATACCTTGTTTAAAGATTGCTAAGGGAAGGATTTCTGAAATTTTAGATAACATCCCCAATGTCTCCTTAATACATTCCTCATTGAGATCAACTGAATTCTTAAACATACATTTACTTCTGATTACACTGGATTGACTGAAACATCTTTAGTCATAATCCTTTATAACAGGGCTTAACAACTCTAGAGATACTCCTTTTCCTCTATGAGAGTGTACATATTAGCTTTCCTTTATGGAGGGAGGAAAACGAGTAAGTAGTTGGCTGACAACTTGCCAGGTTCTTATTTTTGGTAGTCATAAACTGTTGTCACCCCAACCAGTGAGGTAGCCAATCTCCTCACATTTCTGGCCCATAGAAGTAAACAGATCCCTTGGTTGTAGGTCCTTCACAATTCATGCAAGTGGTAGCCTCTTCAACCCTGCCTAACAAGGTAACCCCACATCAGAGTGGACAAAAATTAAAGATGGCCGATATTAAACATGACCTGTGTGGGATGAGTGAGAGCTTTCTGTTAGCACTGTGAGTTTAGCTAGCTGAGAAAAGAGAAGGCTGAATTTATTAGTGCTATTCTGGTATCCAGCCACTTGAGGGGAAATTCACAAGCTGTGTCTTAAAACATCAGTGTCTATGTAGATAATGTATTGGAGGAGCAGTGGTGAGTCTTGTCATGTACCCAGTAGGTTAAGAAAAATGGGTTATTTTCTTCCTTATTACTGACAAGAACCTGGAGCTCCATCTATCACAGCATTTACATTGTATTATAATCATGTTTACTTGTCTTTCTGCCCCAAGAGATTGCAAGTTCCTCAAGGGCAGGGAGGATCTTACTTTGTGTCTTTAATGACAACAGTCAAAGTCTGATATATAGCAGAGACCAAGGCTTTGAGACAGTGACTCTCCTGATAGTATGGAACAAAAAGGCTGGCCAAGAAATACCCTTCAGTGCCACCTGCAGATTTCAGGAGGGAGTGAGGCCAGTGGTCCCCTAAGCCACTGATTATTACACTGCCTTGTCCAGGATCTTGACAGAAAGAAGTGGTCCTGTGGGTTCAGTTCCAGAAAGCACTCAATGCTCCAGTCCTATGTTGATCTTTCTGAATGAAGTGATAGCCTTCAGTTCTGCCTAATGTTGATTCCCAGAAGATTTGATTTTTCTGAACTGATAGTATCTGATAAATAAAAATAAAACATCAACTTCACTTATAAAAAACAAACTCAATACTTCAAATTTAACATCTCAATTGGGAACAGTTCATATGGTCAGCAGTGGAAGCTTGGACAGGAAAGCTGCAGTAAATAGAGTGAAATATTACACACATGTCTGTATAAATTGACATGAAAAGTTATGCAAGATATTTGAAATGAAAGCAAGTCATAAGATATTAAGCACAGTAAGGGTCCACTGTTAAAGATGTTAATCATGTTTTCTCTTTAAATTATATATTTACGTAGTGTTGATTATTTTTAGTTATGTATTGCCTTTATAGTAAAAACAAAACAAAACAAAATTAATGATAATGTTCAAAACACATTTATTCCTACATCACTTTGAGGTTGATTTCCATCAAACATCCTAGAGAAAAACGAATAAAGTTCATCATTGCTATAGTGATCATTTCAACAAATAAAATGTTTAATGAAAAATTATGGTAATACAATGTGTTTGTCTCTGGAAAAAAATTTTATTTACAAATCGAGGAATGAAGATATTTCTTTTAATTAGATGTAGGTCTTAGAACAATATTCATTATGCAGCACAACCATAATAAAAATGGATTTCCTATGAATAACTCAAGTACCCAGTGAAACATTAAGAGGTGAGCCATAGCTTTTTTGTTCAATCATATTCAGAAAATCTAATGTGTTTACTTGCTTGTTGAGTCTTTGCCAGTCTAATCTTTTCAGCTTTGGTAATTAACTATAGAGGGGAAAAAAATCAGAAATTAGAATATACTGGATATTCAGAAAGGCAAAGGTAATTATGACTAGAAAAAATTCACATATCAACTTAAATGAAACTTTTCTTTAGAAAAGAGAAAGGGAGATGAATGAGATACTACGCTTAAGTCAAATCAACTACTGAAAAAACTGTCTAGATTATAGCTTTTTAAATCATAAGTCATTAATCTTTGATTTATTCAAAATTAAAGATTTTTACTAAAATCTTTCAATTATCAATAGTCATTCTACATAGATGATTTTTTTTTACCCTTTTATAGAAGGGTTCAAGATTCATATTTTCTGTTGTTTTATATGCCCTTGGGTATGGGTATTACCAAGGCACTTCTTCAATGGTATGTGGTCCTTAATAATTATATTGTGTTTGACAATTTATGTATTATTTGAATAAGACAACATATTTTGGGCTGAGTGCTACATAAAGATTTGCTTATAAAAGTAAATTAAGAAAATTAAAAATATACTAAAGATTACTTATTTATTGTACCATTTTATAAATTTTTGGAAATTTCTTAAAGAAAGCAAATGAAATTACATGGAACTGAGAAGAAAACTGTTGAAAATGTCTGAATTTCCAAAAGCATCTTTAATGGAAAAATTTTAAATATCTTATTTAACTTTGGAGTAAATGCAAATCTTTTTCTCTTAAAAATATCAACTGTAATGAGTATTCCTCAAAAGAGTTTTTAAATAGCCCTCACTTTCCAGATCTTTTGTGAGAGGCCATTAATTTAATTTACTGGTATCTCAAGAAAATAAAATTTTTCTTTGACATATTCATTTTTTTTCTCCTTTCCATTCTCTATTAATCGAACAGGGAAGGCAATTAAGAAACGGTTACCAATATTATCCTACT
>JAQZBX010055367.1:0-18437 GCA_029593785.1 Cabassous unicinctus | reverse complement strand
CTTAGCTGTAAAGTACCAAGCTGGGTCTGTTATCTGTAAGATCTTATCCTGCGGTGATAGGAATCATGCCTGTCCATAGGCATCTGACGGCTTCCTACTGAAGGTTCTCAGAGACTCTAGTCTAGTCTTAACTATTGTTCTCTGAAAGACATTTAACACCTTCCATCTCTATGTTAACGGATACTTTGGAAAACACAAACGTGGGAATGTTATTGCATTACATGTATGTTCTAGCCAACTAGACATCCAGGCCTTTTTGGATTTCTATAAGATGATAAGGCTGGTAAGTAAATGTTTCTAGAGTGACTGTTGACATAATTTTGACTCAGATACACAGGTGTGCAGGAAGAGCAACCTGATCCCCCAGTGCGTATCTTGTAAACATTGGTAAATGCAAACCTGTATTAAAGAGAATGCTGTGACCAGTGGAAAGGGTTTGTTCTCTACAACTCAGAGAACTGTTTGTTTTAGTCAACTTTTTACTAAAGTATATAACACACAATCAGGAAAGTACACAAATCATAAGTGTACATATTGAATTTCCAAGTTGCTCTCTTTATATTAATATATTAGATTAATAATTTAATATTTGATGCTATCTCAAAATTCTTGTTTAATTTAATTAAAGGGGAGGATAGCAATAGGAGTGAAGTTCTGAATTCTGTTCTCTGGTCACAACTGTTCAATAACCTTCCCCTTACTCACTTGATTAGGGAGCCAGTGTTTTGTTTTCCTGGTGATATTATCTGAGTCACTCTCAACTTGTAATTTTTACCTTCAATTCTGTTTCTTTAGCCTTTTGAATATATATATATATATATATGTGTGTATATATATATATATATATATACACACACACACACATATATATATGAATTCCATTAAAGCCACATATATAAAAATTGTTTCTACATGTCAGATACTTGTTTGTATCTTCTGATAAGGAAGTTCCTAACCTTGACTGAATCTGTTTTCTCCCCTTATGAAGATGCCTCTTTTGCTGATGCCTTTCTGTCTTCAAAGGTGGGGAACCAGCTTGAGGACTCCAGATTCTCTGCCAAGTTCATAGCCTTCTTTTCTCCTGGAAGATTATACCACCATCCCCATGTGGTCTTTTGTGGGCCCAGTTAGCGTAAGCCAACTAAACACAACTAATTTTTAGTGAAGTTCTGCTCATTCTTCCTCCTGGCATGAAAACAGTGCTTTCTTGTCCCTTCTGTGGTGAGTGTTTGCCTATGATCAGCTTTGGTGTCATCTGAAATTTTTTCTACTGGAGTTTCTCTGCCAACTTTTTAATTGTGAAATTTTTCAAATATATTGAAAAGTTGCAAGAGCAGTACAACGGACAACCATGTATCTTCCACTAATAAATAAGGACAATATCTTATATAAACACAATCTTACCTAAGAAAGCTAACGATAATTGCATAATATATTCTAATATCCAGTCCATATTCAGATTTCCTCAGTTGTCCCAAGAATGTCTTTTACAGTTGCTCTTCAACCAGGATCTACTAGAGATTTTTTTCCCCTGCATTTTTTATTAATGCATCAGAATATCCCAAGTGCAAAGGCTAAGTGGATGGAACTGGTGGTGCAACTTGTTACTTAATACATATAGACAAGTGAGCCATTTTCCCAGGAAAAACTGCACTTGCCTTTCTGGTTTTGGTAGTTTCCTTTCTTGCTTGATGCAGCAATGTAGGCAAGAAAGAACGAATGAGAATGAATGCCTAACACCTGTCACAGCTGTGAATGGGCTGCTTCTCGCTTTGAAAAGTCCAGGAATGTGTCACGGATTTGGTGAAGCTAATTCAGTTCGATGTCATGGGGGTGAGACAGCCTGGTACACATACTGTTAACAGCCGAGGACCAGCTCTATCTAGTGTGCTGGTTTGCCAAAAACCTGTGGGCATTCTAAAGGGGAGCATAGTTCAGGGCAGGCCTGAGGAATTCTCCAGGAAGTTGGACTTCATGTAGTTGAGGAAAGTGATCTTTTTGTTCAGATTTGCCTGACCTGAGGCTTGCCTCTGCCTTTAAAAAAATAATAATTATTAGACTATTTTTTTAGTACAATTTTAGATTTACAGAATTATTGAGCACAGAGTTCCATGTACCCACCTCAGGGCCACCTTCTCCCCAACACACACACACACACACACACACACACACACACACACACACAATTTCCCCTGTTAGCATCTTGCCTTAATATGGTATATTTGTTATAATTAATGAGCCAATATTGATACAGTATTATCTATAGCCCATAGTTTATATCAGGATTCACTCTGTGTTATACAGTTCTATGAGTTTTGACAAATGTATAATTGCAAGTATCCACCATTATATTTTCCTACAGAATAGTTTTATTGTCCTAAAATTCCTCTGGACTCTACCTATTCATCCCTTCCCAACCCACTGATCCTCTTTAGTGTCTCTATATGCCTTTTCCAACATGTTCTGTACTTGAATCAATACAGTATGTAATCTTTTCAAACTGGCTTCCTTCACTTAACAATATGCAGGTAAAGTTCCTCCATGTGTCTTATGGTTTGGTAGCTCATTTCTTTTTATCATGAAATAAGATTCTATTTTATAGATGTACCACAGTTTGCTTATCTGTTTTTGAGGCTTCCTTTTTTTTTTATTTTTTTTGGGAAATGAAAGAACATTTCCACACACGGGAGGTATTTGACCGATACTTGTTAAATGATCTAGTCAGATCTAATCCATAAGGTTTCTGAGAGATGTATAGTGCCAAGGGAGAGTCGTGGAAAAGGCAATCATGTTGCTGGGTGCTGACTTCTGCTAATATGCAGTTATTGTTTAAGGAGAGAGCATTGAGCCCCACAGCACTGCACTGCCAGTACAGTAACGACTAGCCACATGTGGCTATTGGAATTTAAATCAATTAAAATTAAATAAAAAACTCAATCCCACAGCTGCTCTAGCTGCCTTTCCACTGCTCCACAGTCACACGGAGCTGGGGCTGCCGTTTTGGACAACGCAGATATAGAACATTTCCATCATCGCGTAAAGTTTCATTGGACAGCCCTGCTCTAGAGCATTCAACTCATACAAGGATGGGATTGAAATTAGCTGGCCAGGCTGAGTCTGCTTCCTTTTTAATGCTTGGCCATTTTCTGTGGCAACAGCTTTACAATGAAAGAGATGAAGCCCAGCATGGAGATTTATTTGCTGGCTAAAAGTTGCTTAAAATAACTTACTGGGGGATAAAAAGACTGCCCAGGCCAGTGAAGCTGTGAAAGCCTCTGTGTGTGACAGCCCCAGGAGGTATGGCTTGACAAAGGTTTCAGCCCTTGCTCACTGCTGTTAAGGACTTCTACAGGACTCTCAGCTCTTGCTTATTTAGTTTGGTAAAAAAGCAAGGGCCTCCTCTAATTTGAGGGGCTGGGATGGGTGTGGAAAGGGAGTTAAACTTCTCAACTAATAAATTTGCAAATGGTATAACCAGTCCTTTAGTAAATTCCTTTGGTCCTCTGAGGTCAGGAATGTGAAACCTGAATGAATACCAGATATTTACCACAGAAGTTGTAGCTTGTGCCCTTGAAATTGAAATTACTTTTATTTGGGAGCAAAGCAAATGGCAGTTAAGTTTTTTTTGTTGTTGTTGTTGTTGTTTTGTTTTGGTGTTTTTGCCTTTTTGGCCAACTCTTTGGATTTGTTCAGATCCTATTTCATTCATGTGATTGGTGCCACACTAACACAGAGTAATATGGGCTGTCAGTCTATTTAGATTTCAGTTCGGTATTCATTTTATATATGACATTTTAATAAAGTCTTCATTTTTTCCTTCTGCAGAAGTACAGATAACAGACATTACATTAAAGTGTGCTTTTCCTTAATGTCTAATCTGGAAATTGGCTGTTGACGCTGGTGAGGAGTTTTAATATAATTTTTAAATGAAAAAGTGAAATTGCTTTGTCTGCACGTTGTAGCTTTAAATATTGACTTTTTTGCCTTTTGAAATGCTTTAGTTTCTAATATACCTAGTGTGAAAAGGCAAATTTGACAGAATAATATATCCTACTATAATTCCTGTGAAAAGACTTAAAATATTCTGCTGTTTGGAAGTTTATTCAGGATATGACCACTTTGAGCCACGGTTGTAAGCTCAGGCTTAGAATTGATCGTTTTCTCTAAATAGGCACCGAGGAAACGGTATATTATCTTGCAAATTAAGAATTAGAAATGCTAGATCTCAAATGAAGACTGATTTCCTCTCAGTCTTTAAGCTGGTGTCACCGGCTAAAGAACCCTTACAAGAGTTGCTGAGGTTTAATCAGTGTTTAATAATTATTGAATTTGTTCAGCTGACTTTTCTTTAAAAAGCAAGCATGTCATTGCTTGAATGAAAGGCAGGATATCTGAGGGGTTTCTTATATATGCTGTGGTTTTTATTTCATTTAGAAAAAATATATTTTAATTTAGATACTGTTTCATGTTAGCAAAGTCTAGAAAAATCGACTGTGGTTTCTTAGCATGGGATTGTTTTCTTAAAAGCCGTGAAAGGGAAAAGAATCAATATTAGGGCTTTCCTAGCACAGATTTTCACAGCCCCCCCCCCAGCACAATTGATTACAGCTGCTTTTGTAAAGGATTTAAAAAGAACAATCTGTATTAAAAACATCATTCTTTGGTATGAGCTTGAACAGTTCCAAATAGGTTTCCATGGGGGCTGCCCTGCAATGTGACCACTGGAAGGGACTGTGGTCATGGCCAGTGGGCCAGGGCAGCGAGGCAGAGGAAAGGCCATTAGGTGAAGAGTGGTCGGCACGCATGCCAGAGAGGTTACCCTGGCAGCCGCAATTACTCCACTGCATTCTGCAGCCCCCAAAGTAGGGGGAGCAAGAAGCAAGTCATTTTTCTGCAAGGGGTGTGTAAGGTTAAGCTGCAGGAAGGGAGAGTCGGAAGTATGTCTTTGTTCCAGAGCATGGGCCAAAGGCAGGTCTATCAGCCGAAGTTAGGGACAATGAAACCGATAGCTTCCCAGCCTCCATCTCCTCAGCTGTTTCCGTGAGGCCTGAAAGGATTGGATATGTCTTCATTTGGCAGCTTAGACACGGGTGCCATGACTGAGTTACTCTCAGGCCGCATGCTCATCTTGTATCAATTAAATTATAAACTCCACTGAGCAGAGACGCTGGCTGGAGGCTGATTTGCCTGGAGCAGTTAAATCTATTAGAAACTGGTCCCATCACCCAAGATATGTGACAGGACCCTAGTGAAAGACCATTAATGTGGATTAAGCTCCTAGAGTTTGATTCTCAATCAGACACTGTGCTCTCTAGGAATTAAGACTTAATAAGTAGCCAAGGTGGCTTTCATCCTAAAAAGGGTTTTTATTTTGTTTTGTTTTTGTTTTGTTTTGTTATATATATATATATATATATCTTGCCACTGGTTGCTTTAGAGAAATTGCAAGAATGGGGTAGCCCAGTGATTTGGGAGGAATTGAAGATCCTGGGGAATGTCACAATTAGAAAAAAATAGTGTTAAGTTTAGCATCATCAATTGTTATATTTAGTAAGGGTGCTGAGTCACCAGATGTCTCTGGGATGGCTTGCTTTGGGTGGAATTTGCTGGTAAATGTCTTTTACTATTAGACTCATTTAAAGAAAAAAAAAATCCTTGAAATAGTCAGATATAGTTTTGACTCATAACTATTTGCTTTTTTTTCCTCTCAAATTTTTAGAAAACTAAGTGCTTTGTCTCTTAAGAAATACTGCTTCTTAAGTATTTAAGTTCCAAACGAGACTTTTAATTATCACCAGTGAATCACCATAAATGAGCTTCATTTGGGGGCAAAAAATAATCATGATAAGTGCTCTTCTTTATATATTTTCAAAAGCACTGTCTTTAAAAAAATTTAATTAAAAGGCATGTAATTTTACCATCTTGTGAGCTGCCTTTCCCCCTCATCCTCTGGAGCCCTCACAGAATTTCAGAATGTCTTCCTATGTAGATTCTAATGGGGCTAGATCAGAAACACCAGACAGCCCTGGAAAAGATAAGATCACCTTTTAGATTTTTAATGGCCTTGGCCACATGTCAGTTTGTGCAACTAATAAACTGATTATCATTAGTGGGAAAATTATTCCTGTTCTTTCTTCCTCATTGGCAAGACTGTAAATGTTGTCTTCAGGTAAAGTACTCATATACAACGTTAGCACACCAACGCAAGTGCTTTCTATGCTGCATTTGCTTATTAGCGGTGGCACCAGGTCCTGTTGTCCCCTGGGAAACCAGGCAACCTCACCTTGACTGTTCTTCAGGTCGTCACATGGAGGAGTCTTCTAGCTTTGAATAACCCAGGAGCAATGAAGCAGAGTCATTGCCTGGGAGCTCTTGGTGGCATTTCATGCAGGTTCTGGGATGGATTTCATAATAGACTCTAATATGGTTAAGTCTTTTCCTGGTTCCTCTATCAAGGAAATCATTTCTTTAAAAGTTGTTTGATACTCTTAGTTTATTTTACTTGGTTAAATAAGTTTGGTCAAGAAAAGCTCCTTTATATAATAAAAAGAAATACAGGGCCTGAGGCTGAGTCTTGGGCAAAATCTCAGGGTGTTTATACAGTAGATATCAGGAATGTGAATAAGCCTTGACATACAGTGTAGCCACCACGGTGTTGGAAGCCTGATGTTCGAACAGTTGTTTTTTTTTTTTAACTCTGGTTTTGAAATCAGTAGTCTTATCACCTTTGGTTTTATCCTCTGCATTTGAGCTTTGTTGCTATTATTTAGAGAAGTGCTGACACATTTTCAGCCTTCCAGTGTAAGGAACCAGCTGCAAATGTCATCTTCATTTAAGAGGTCCTCCTAGATCAAGTAGTCACTAAGTCTACTCAGAGGCAGGCTCCGAGAGGCTGAACGAGAGGCTCCCGTTACAAACAGGCTACCTAAGGGTACTGGAAGGACACTGAAAACCAGCGAGCAATGCGGAACACCTGTGGGGCTTCCTGCTGCTCCAGCCCTGCAGGTGTGTAGGGGCCCAGTGCTCCGAGTTCAGGTACTGGCTTCTATGGGCCTGGGGCCAGGTTGGAAGGGAGCTTGTTCCCTGGGAAACCAGGCAACCTCACCTTGACTGTTCTTCAGGTTGTCACATGGAGGAGCCTTCTAGCTTTAAATAACCCAGGAGCAAAGTGTTCCTAATGAGTTGGGTAATTAGACCCAGGACATTTTAGAACCTGGAATGTTGCAATGAAATATTCCTTTTACTAGACTTTTTGCCCTTTTGATGAATCTGGAGCCACCCAAGCACTATTCTGAGATTCTGTGGCATGTTTCTCAAGTGTAAAGTTTTTGAATGCTTATCACTAAAATACTCATATACTTCCGTGATGCTTTCTTTAGGTTCATTATATGTATGTACATGTATATATCTGAGTCATTACCTGTTAAACAACAAATAAGTTTGCTTTCAGAAGCTCATTTGTACTTTTGGTGTTTGGAAACTGATCCCTGGCCATTTGCAGCCATGACTCGTTGGTCTTGTGCTTTCTGTGCATTTATTTATTTATTTATTTAAAGATTTATTTATTTATTTATCCCCCCCTTGCTGCCTGTGTTTTACTGTGTCCATTCGCTGTGTGTTTCTTCCGTGTCTGCTTATCTCCCCCTTGCTGTGAGGTCCTGCTGCATCAGCCCACCGTGCCGCGCGGGCCGGCCTGCTCTCACAAGGAGGCCCTGGGAAGCGAACCCGGGGCCTCCCGCATGGTAAACGGGGGCTCTATCCATTGAGCCACACCCGCTTCCCTTTTCTGTGCATTTAGCACCTTACAAGTATATGTATTTATTTACAAAAAAGTAACAGTAATACCAATTTGTACGGGAATCATTCACAAGCTCACCACCCTAACCACTTAACTCTGTTGTTCATTTTCCACGTCCCCTTTCAATGCTTGGCCAAATGATTAGGAAATTTCAATATAGTTGTAATATTAGAAAATGTACAAAATACACCCCTTCAATTTAATGTGTTGCCATACACATTTTTCCTTGTTGCTGTAATTATGGTCTATAATTTTTAATGAGTACATTGAGATCAGTGTATCTGACCTAATTTTCTTAGCCACTCCCCCATACCTGGTGAGTAGGTTGTCTCAGTTTGCTTTACTGTTGAAATAAACTCTCCAACTTTTCTTCTTTTAGAATATTTCTTTAGGATACTTCCTGAGAGCAGAAATAACTGGTAGAAAAGATTTTTTGGCTTCGAAGAACACATTACCGATGTGCCCTCCAAAGGGGTGTGCTAATTTTCATTAGTTGGCATCTTTTAGCCAAGGCTTCAGTGAGTCAAGGCTTCCCTTTACAGTCCAGCAGTAGAGTATCCCACTTCTAGCTTAGGCCTCTGACACACAGTTGGAAATTCCTTCCTCAACAATGCAATCCGAAGAGCCCAGGTTCTTGCTCCAGCATCAGCTGGAATCAGTGTGGCTGGCATGGCTGTCGAGGGCATGGTCTGCGCTTCAGACCTATGGCCTTTCCTGTTTTCCTCTCACATAGGCTTCCTACATGTGGCATTTTGTCAGCCTCTGCATAGGGAGGAGAATATGTGTGGTTGTGCCTTCGGGCCTAGAATTATGCTTAGAGTGAATTATTAAATCTAAACCAGAGCCTGTTGGCTTCTTGTGCTTGACTTGGAGTCTGTTCCATTATGATAGTTTATACAAAACACTTCTGAATAAGAAATAAATTCCAAATATCTCCCCCCGCCCCCCTCCCGCCACCTTGCCAAACTGCACTAGGAAACAGAATCTCGTTATTTCAGTTAGAACATATTAATACTGTCCCTCTCCAGCTCTTGGAACTTTTCAGGTTAGGTTCACGTGGCTTCTATTTTTACTCTAGTCTAAACTGTGGTCATATGGATAGCAAAATAAATACTTGAATATTCTAGTTTGGGAGGGGGGGAGAGGGAGCAATGCTTATAATAACATGGCTACAAACCTTTCTTCCCTCTGTTTGATATTCCAAAAAAGGAAGAAAGCCCTACTTTGGAACACATCTGTAAGTAATGAACATTTTCCTTTTGTGTGTCATGCATATTCAACATAATCCCACTCAAAGTCCCAGGCGTTGTTTTTAATATACATTGCTTCATAGATCCCTATTTTTGTTGCCAACAAATTTAATTATTCATAGATCCCTTCTCTCTGGATCAGGAATTTGAACCTTTTGTCACAAATAGAATTAAGGATTGTCCATATGTTCTGCTTTTGTCTTTGTTTTTCCCTGTTTGACTTTTTCATTGTTGCTGAAGAGGTAGAGTGCTTTTTTGTTAAGTATTGGCAATAAACCAATGTATTGATTGTTTTTTGTTTGGTTTTTTTTTTTTGTAACTAATAATACATTCAAATGTATTTAAAATTCACAGGTTGCAAAAGGGCATAAAGTGAAAATTCTCTCTGGGTGGGATATTTTGCTTGTAATTAGTAGTCTCTAATTTTTGTAGGGAACATAGTCCAGGTGGGTCAAAACTTGGCACAAGGTTTAGATTTCTTTCAGCTCAGTTTATTCAGATAGTGTTCTTTTTCATGAAAACATGGCTTATAAAAACTGAGAGGTTTGGTTAAAGGGATTTCTAGACTGATATGCCAGTGATAGAGTGATTGGTACATGAGCATTTCTGTAGTGAGCATGAGTGACCAGGGCTGTTCATTGTTACCAAATTCTATATTACAGAGAAATGGGAGGGGGGTACTTGGATTCTGCCTCTTTTGTCTGTCGTCATATTTGAGGGTGCACAGTTCACTTAAATAAAATTTAAGATCTTTCTGGATCATCATATCTGAGATACTATTTTAAATTTACCCAGCAAACCACTTACTGAACCAGGTACAGTTCTGTAGAACCAATAGACAAACGCTGCAGGAAGAAAAGTAATTTTAAAGCACCAGATAGAAAAAACATACCCAAAGTGAGGCATCTTTTCTGCAAATTATATTGATTCTTTTGAATCATAAATACAAATAGAGATGAGCCAAGTAATCTTAGGGACAAGATTTTTTCATTATGGTTTTTAATGTGCTGATTATTGTGCTGAGCATTTTATTAAAGAAAGACTTTATTTGAGCATTGTTGGCCAGGAAATCTAACTGCTTTGAACCAAATTCAGTTCTTTTTAAACAAAGAGGAAAATTTTTACAGTTAAGTACACTAACCCAGTGTTACTTTTAAAAATGCTTTTCAGCCATTTAAATGTTCTCCAAAGACCAGCACTGTGCCTGACTCATTTGTTGGCATTCTTAATGAGTTGGCAGTTTCTTTTTAGATCACACTTATCTTTCCTGGCAGTTCTGCTCACAAGTATAAGGCCACTTGCTCTTCTTAAAGAGACCAGGTAAAAGAACGTTGATCTATGTTTCCCAGATGTGGGGTAATCAGGTAGCTTCTTTAGAAGGTCTGGTCATTTCCATTCACCAAATGTCTCAAAGCTTGGGTTCAACCCTTCACAAAAATTTTACTTCTAATTGTTGAGCCTTTAGCATATGCTCATTCCTAAGCACACAATGATAGGGTAGGGGATGCAGAAAACTGGACCTGGTCAAGGAACAGACTTTCTGATTAGTGAGATAAGATTCCCACTCTGTGAGAACCATCCTACAGGAAAATCCAACATCGGTGGTAAATTCCAAATGAGTGGATCAGACTTAAAGGACTATAAATAAACATAGTAGAAATTTTGTCATCGCCCAGGTCTTGATTTATTACAAGAGCTTTGTGGAAATAGTTCCATTTCTCTATAGTTCCCTATGATTTGACATTTTAATGATCAGCCTTTTCTCAGCTGTCCTTGTGCCTCACCCCTCACACTCAAATAAACTGATTTTTTTTGGTCAGAATTGAGGTTTGTCCCCTAATATGCACAAGTAAATAATTTAAATACCCAACTCTGTATAAGGTATGTTGAAGTGGTTATTAAAGTAAGAGACCTTAGCTTTTGATGTAATTAATTAAGGACTGTTATCAATGATTAGTTCTGAACTAAAGACCTTTCTTAAGAATTTCTTAAGTAGGGGATTTGAGAATTTTCTCTCATGTGCAACTGCACGTTTGACCCCATAGCTTTTTTCCATGGATGGTTTACATGTAGTATATAAAAGCCAGGATAGCAGTATAAGCCTAGGAAATTGTTAGGTACCAGATAGTTCTCTGTAAACAAGCCCTTAAAATAGGTGCTTGTAAACACAACCATATGTGCTTGTAAACTTATATAACCCCAGTTCATATCTCATACATTTGAGGACAACAGTATCTTTTTTCCAACAATAAACATAGGGTTCTTTTCTTCTGTTACAGTTTTAATTTGGATAGGGCACCATTCATTGGATCTGAAGGTATTACTAAAAGTTAATGAATGGCAGTTAGTGTATGTGGTACAAGCATCCTTCATGTAGAGAACTTACAGGACACATTAGGCAGAAGAGAAGCTGTTAAGCTGGAACTCTAAACTCTTAATGCAGTTTTTTCCCCAGTCTAAGATGCCTAGGACAAGTTTTGAAAGATGTTAATAGCTATTCTGGCTTTCTACAAAGTTGAAAATTGCTGGGCTAAGCCAAGTTCAACATGGTTCTTTATTGTAGTTCTTCTCAAGAACTTTGCTGTGATTATGTGTGAATCACAAAGAAAGGGAGCAAGGGGAAGGAAGACAGTGTGGTAAACCCTCTCAAAAAGCACACACTTTGAAGTCCAGACTTGGACTTGAGTCCCAGCTCCTCACTCTCTGTGTGACCTGGGCAAGCATCATTTCCTTTGTCTGCAGTGGAGATTATTGAAATGATTAAATGAGCCAGCACGTACAAAATGCTTAGCACAAAAGGCCTGGCACGTAATAAACTTTAACAACTACAGCTAATCTTTCTGAACTCGAGACTGAACAATTTTGACATCACATACATTGTGGGGCATTACGATGCAGCAGAAAGAACTCAGAATTAGGTGACACCAGCTTTGGGACCACCAACTAGACTGGATAAGTTTGAGATACTTTGCCACTATGGTGTTCTGTTCCTTCATTTTGGGAATAAATAAATGACCTTGGTGCCTGTAATGACCAGTCCTAGGTTCTGAAATTTTATGTTCCTTTGGGCTCTGCCTAAGCCAAAATCAGCAAGTTCAGCTTAAGGACAGGTATATCATATGACTGAGTGACTGTGTGGGAGAAATAGCTAGCTAATTATTATTTCATTTACAGTGTGTGTTAGCTAGAAATAAAATGGTTTACTTAGTCACCTGTGGAAAGATAAGCTAAAGTACAGCCAGTTTGGCACTTTCTAATCATCATAAAAGTGAATGTACTTTTGAGACTTAAATCAGGGCTGTATGTGCCTTTATCCTAAAACTAAGAGACATCAGGTTTGTGCTTGTTTTCTGTGATCTCATGTAGAAATGTAATATTAGGACACACGGGTATTTGATTTTTATGTCCAAAGGATGGTTTTCTGAAGGTTGGGTCTGGAGGTGTGGGACGGCCATAGTTATTTTCTACTTTCTGACTGTAAGTTATTAAACTGGATTAAACTGTAAAGCAGATTTAACACCCATTGCTATGAGGTTTAATTGTCTTGACTGCTGCTTTTTGGTTGCGCTATTTAAGATATTTTGAGAACATCCACCTGGTAGGTGAATCTTTTCAAGAAGACCTTGGATTTCTAAATAATAGATTTCCACACTGGCAGTTTGAAACATGGTGTTTGCTCAATGTTGGCTTTACTTAAATGATAAAAATCAAACAAGTAGATTTGTTCGATTTGCCAGCCACTACTTTTCTTAGCTGAGAAAATGGACAGGATTGTGATCGTTTTCACTAAAACCAAGAATGGTGCACTTGATGGCTTGTTAATACATTAAATCAGCATTTTATCAAAGTCTAGCTTTTAGCATCATCAAGGATGAAAAGGCTACATCACTATAGTTTTCCTCAGTTTTCCATCCATTTCTTCTTAAGGGTTTTATATAAAAGAAATTGGTGTCCTCAGATCTCTTAGTGATACTTTTATTATAGAGTCTGGGATTGGGGTGGGAGGAAGTGGCAGCTGCTGACCCTGGAAATACAAGTGAGGCCATTTGGGAAAAGAACTTCGTTCTAGACTAAAGAGTTTAGGTTTCATCCTGTAGGTGTCAGGGAGCCTGTAAAGGATTTTTTGCAGGGAGTGATGTGATCATGTTAAGTTTATGAAAGGTCTGTGGCAAGACAGCAGAGAATGGATTCAAAGAGAAAGACTTGGGACAGTGTCCAAGTAAGGAGGCTCTTGTGATGGTCCAGGCCCAATCTGATGAGGTTGCTGAAGCAGTGGAGATAGAGAAAGAGGGATGGAGTTGGGAAGCACGTATGTATCTTGCCTTCCTTCTAGGCACCAGGGGAACACAAAACTGAGTCAGATGTGCATGGTTCAGGAATTTAAACTAGTGGAGGCAATTTAGTGCTTCAGTTGTCATGGCTGAACATGGCGTAAAGCTGGAACTTCTGTTTTTGTCTGCAGATTATTTTCTCTTTATCATACCTAGTTGCTTTCCACAACTTCCCATTGCTCTCCTGTATTCACATCTTGCATCAGCAAAAGGGGGAAAGGTCTGAAAGATCAGCTTTGTTTTCCTTCCAGCTTGTACTCTGCACCCTGTTGGCCAACACTATTGGCACTGCCTCACAAAATGGTCAGTCCCAAATTAAACAATGTAGTGATGAAATCCTTCTGTCAGGCTGCAGTTTTGGACTTTTGCTCCATGCCTCTGCATATTTTCTCCATTACTTTTGTCCAGTGGTTCGGTCCCGTTGAGAAAGTGAGAATGTTTAGAGTAAATCCAAGGGTTTTCTGCTCAGCGAGGCAGAGACCGCATTTGACTAGGGTGTAAAATCCAGTCTTGAGTTCCCCCTTTTCATGGCTTTCAGGAAATGCACATCTTCTTGTCCCAAGGGAATGTTGATGCATAATTCATTTCCTTCTCCAAGCATGTTAAATGCAAAAATCCTTTCAGCACAGAGAGTGGAGTCTTCAGAAAAGGAATTTGCCGTGTTTGGAAAGTTTTGATTTCTTTTCTTTTTTAAGGGAAAGGCAATGGAGCTATTCCTTGAGCATTATCAGCTACAGAGTGAAAAAGGACCTGCTTATTATTAAATTGTAGTCTATGGAAGGATTTTGGTAATGCCTCCAAGGTACTTGGAAGTTAGTGTGGGAGAGAACTTGTAGTTTGATGTCAAACTTACCTGCACCACACTGGATGACAGAAGAAAACAAATACTTTTAGCTGCCCCCAAGCACTCAGCTCAGGAACTACCCTGGAGCCTTGTCGACCCCAAGCTAGCTACTCTAGAGGTGCCCTGACCTCCACACAATGTCTCCCAGTATTACAGGCCTGACAGCTTCCTCTAAGGAGCCTGGCTATCCTGGGGAATGCAGGCGTTAGGCTGCCCAGTGTGACTTGTGATGTGGCCAGAATTCTCTGGGAGATATTTTTGGCCCATTTGATTGTTGGTATGAGAGATGTGTCAACCCGGTCAGCTGGGCCATCTAATGAATAGAAATTCAATTTACACATCAGGATTAAATATCTTAGTATTATCCTTACCACATGAACTTCTCTGACAGAGCCAAGAGGAAAATGAAAGTCATTCAATGTTAAGAAAAGGGAAACTGATTTCTAATATGTAAAGGGAATCTTTTACTTGCTTTTAAGTTTCTAATTTACTTACATGGATGCAAAACATAAGATTGTAGGTCTGGGACAGATGATCTTCCAGGCTTAAAATTTAGAGCTTTTAACTATAAAAATCTTAGTGGTCTTGTGACTTATGTTAGTTCTGAAACGTGAGTTAAAGGCTAATTTAAGTAATCTCAGTGAACAAATATTTATCGAGGCCCTACAGCATGCCCAGCACTCTGGGAGGGGCAGAGGGTACACGCGGATCATTCAAGACCTGCCTGCAGCAAGTTGTACTCTGCTCAGGGGCAAGACAAATACACATGAAATAGTCAAAAATAACAGTGAGAGTTTTGTGTCTTAAACTGTTCACATGCCATAAAATCCAAGGGTACGGTCTATATCTAGGGAACATAATAACGGCTAGAGAAGTCAGAGCCTGTCTTGTGCTAGAGAGGATTTGAGAAGGGAGAGTGAGAGGGTCCTCCAGGTACAGTTAACAGGATGAAGTTGAATACAAGCAGGACCAGGAGTGACTTTTATTTGAGAACAGAAACATCCCAGCCTGTTGGGGTGGTTCAGCCTAGTCATTGTTGGCTGAGCAGCTACCTTTTGCCTGGTACTGTGATTGGGGAGGAGGAAAGACTAAAGTAAATGAGTTAAGCATGAAATTACCATATGACCTGGCAATTCCAATTCCAGATATATACCCAAAAGAATTGAAACAGGGACTCAAATATTGTACGCCAATGCCCATAACAGCACTATTCATAATAGCCAAAAGTGGAAACAGCCCAAGCATCCACTGACATTTGAACAGATAAATAAAATGTGCTATATTCATACAATGGATTATTATTCAGCCTTTAAAATGAGTGAAATTCTAATATATGCTATAACAGGCTGAACCTTGAAAATATTATGCTAAGTGAAATAAGCCAGATGCAAAAGGACAGCTATTGTATGATTCTTATGTGAAATATCTGGAATAGACAAATTCATGGAGACAGAAAGTAGATTAGAGATTACCGGGTATATTCGTTTTCTAGCTATTAAGTCAGGAATTTATTGGCTTCAGAGGCTAGAAGGTTGCTTCCTCCCTGAGTTGGCATCGTCTGGTTGGCTGGCAATCTTTGGGCTCCTTTGCTTTTCTGATACATGCCATGCACATGGTGGCAGCATCTTCTTTCTCTTGCGGGTCCCGTTGACTTCCAGCTTCTGGCTGCTCCCCTTGGCTTTTCTTTCCATGTCCAATTTCTTCTGCTCAGAAGGACCTTGGCCATCTTGGATCAAGACCCGCCCTTATTCAGTTTGGGCGCACCTTAACTACTAACATCTTCAGAGGTCCTCTTTACAAATCGGTTCATACCCACAGCACCAGGGGTTGGGACCTGAGCATGCCTTATGATAATGGGAGACATGATTCAGTCCCCAATACCACGGGTAAAGGGTGGGGATTAAGGAGTTATTGCTCAATGGTACAGAGCTTCTGTTTGGGCTGATGAGAAATTTTGGAAACAGATGGTGATAGTTGGCACAACACTGTGAATGTAATTAATACCACTGAACTGTACACTTAAAAGTGTACAATTTTAAGTGTAATTACTTAAAAGTGGTTAAAATGACATTTTTGTTGTGTATATTTTACCACAATTTTTTTTAAAAGACAGAAATTAAAAAATAATTTTAAAAAAATGAATGAGATGCAATCCTAACCCTCAAAGGAGCTGAGAGTGTAACAGGGGTCAGTTAAGTTGGTCACTGATGATGACAGAGCTGTGGTTCGCAGAACTCCTGACCGGGCTCACAAGCTTGGGGAATTATAGCTCGGAATGGTGAGAGTGTTGGAAACCGGTGTTGTGCAGGACTGCCTCAGAATGCAGAGTTAAGCTCCAGCCATTCTGGCAGAAAATTTCCAGCACGCTCTTGGCTCAAGCTGGTTACGTGATGCTTGTAAGTCAGGCCACTAGAAAACCAATCTACAAGGTTTCAGTCTTCAGAATCTTCCAGCGTGATAGCTCAAACAAAATGGGTTCCCACACTTTTCTGTCAGTTGGCGCTGAAGGCTAGTGAAGAGTGTAGGATCAGATTTAAAATCCCTCAGCTTCGCTAGCCAGCCACTGAAACTTGAGGGAATAAAGCAGAACTGTTATTGAGGGCTGGACCTGTGTGTCCTCCTAGGAAAGTTCCAGTCAAAGCTACTGCTGGAAAAGAAAGTTTTATTTTAAGAGGAAATCTAATGAAAAGCAATGTTGTAAGAAGATTTTTATAATGCCCATTAGGGACAAGCATTCAATTTGAAAAAAAGTAGGAAAACAATGAGTGTTGCCTATTTCTAAACACAAATGTTTAGAAGCTGATGGTCTGTTTTATTTGTTTCTGGACTTTCATGTGTTCTGGTGCTAAGTATCAATTTACTAAATCCATTTTTTAAAGAAATTATACCTCTCTTCTGCCTCCAACTCATGAGACTTACTCTTTTGGCAGGATTAGGTTGAATTTTATCCTAAAACTCTCAACTGAATAGCTAAAAGGCTGTGGTACTGGTATACTTAGCAAATGATCCCTCTCCACATTAAGTGTGTGATTTGCTATTACCATGTGCCAGTAATATAAAAAGAATGTGCTTGTGTGGGTTTATCTGTATTTGTCATTAAGGCTCTGCTAAGCCAAAGAGGCCTAGACACAGGCTCACAGTGGGCTTTCGCCCTTGTCAGATGAGTAGACACAGGTACTCCTCCAAGTGAAGTGCCATGCCTGGCCTCAGCAGGGCTGTGGGCTGTGGCAGAAAGCTCTGGGCTTCCCAGGCAACTGGGGGGCTTCTTGTCTGTAGTAAAGAAGCCCTGAGTATGGCCAGGCCTGTGAGCATTTGGTAGGCCTTGAGGGATCCCTGGCTGATGATTTAGCCTAAGTACCATTTTGTGTCATTTCCAGTGAGGGAATCTCACAGCAACTTTGTGGCAACAAGAATGCCCAAAATGGCTTATATCTAGCATTGGGCTGACTGAAACTCAAACAGGGCTAGTGAGATGTAACGAAATAAGCCCAGGACAGGCGCTTGTCTCCAAACTGTCTTCATTCTACAGGATTAGGCTACATGTGTAGGCTCCTCTCAGGGATTTTAGTCCTTGGTCAGCTCTTGACTTCAATCAATTGCCAAGGTGTCCTGAAGAAGGATATGGAGAGAAATGTAGATTTAGAAGAGGAGAGGGAGGAGTCATCCCCATGGCGTGAGCTGTTTTTTTTTAAATTTCTCAACATCCTAAATCTCTTGTACTTCCTTTTTCTCAGAGAGCACAGCTGACGTCCGATAAAGACATGTACCTTGACAACAGCTCCATTGAGGAAGCTTCAGGAGTGTACCCTATTGATGACGACGACTATGCTTCTGCTTCGGGCTCGGGTAAGGGCATCGACTTCCAAACGCTCACCTTCATTCTCCATGCACACATACATATTTTACTGCAATTTACTTTGGAGACAAGCAGGGCCCACAGTGATTTATATCATGGTCTATGGAGTTAGAATGCATGGGTGAGAATTCCAGCTTGTTGAGATCTTGGGGAATTCATTTAACCTCTCTGAGCCTCAGTTTCCTCATTTTTGAAAAAGGGAGTAATAATAGTCATTTCACCACAGGGTTGTGGTGAATTAAAGGAGTTGACGTATCTAAAGCCCTTAAGAGTTTCGTGTTTGCACATAGTGCTGTCAAAATTAGTTTTTTTAAAAAAGATTTATTTATGTACTTTTATCCATTTTTACCTCCCACCC